>APFE030888779.1:6918-62733 GCA_000404065.3 Pinus taeda | reverse complement strand
GTACATGCACCCAGGAGGCGTCATCAAGGGGGAAAGAATATTTGAGAAAAACCAACCACCCTTGTTGAATTACAAGCCTTCCCTCTTACAATCTTTCGTTTTCAGCACCAGTCCTGCTACGAGTTTTGCGAGAAGGTTGCTAGCATTCAGTTTCACCATGAGTTGGCCCGCTTATTTGTGCTGCATTTACATGATGGCCAAGATACTCTAGCTAGTGTCACTTTCACATTAACACCAAAATCCATTTCACTAGCAACCATCATTCCCAACATCGGAGAACAATGGAACAAGAGGAAGCAAATTGTCCGGCAACATTATGAACCATACATCAAGCCTGGCTTTTTGAGATAGCTCAAGAGATTGTTTCCTTTTCGGTACCTCAGAGATGAATATGCTCCTTTAATGAAATTTATCATGAAGTATTTCAGCTGTGAGGGTCGATTCTCCTATTTATATGCTTATCATATCAGGCTGCTCATGCATTTTACCCAGGTACGGATGATGAACATCCCTTACTTCATGTGCCAAAATATCAAAAGTATGACTACTCTAGTGCAACACAAAACTCCTCAGCAATAGTTCAATAGTATTTACCATTTTGCTCTCACCAATATTATGATCATCCATCAGCTTGGCTTACAGGGTATCTCTTGGGAAGACTTCATCTCCCATGAGTTTTTCACAGCTCCTTGGGGACCATCAGAGGCTCTGCATGAGAGAGGTGGACCTTCTTATCATCATGAGGGTCATGAGACACAGGTTGCTAGTATGCCGGTGTTTATTACTTATCAGAAGGGCACCAGGAAGTTGTTTGCAACAACAAAGCGAGTGTTATCTCCACCTAGGGTGGAAGGGGCCTCACTTCCGACATCAGCACCATAGGTTCCAGACAAAGGCAAGAGGCCAATGCAGGATGAGGGGCCTTCAGGTGAGCAAGACTTTATTCTTATTGAGGATGATGATACGGACATGGGCCCGCAAAGCACAAAAATCAAAGAGATCATCCAAGAGCAACATATAGACATCAAGACCTTGTCCCTCAACTTGGAGAGGGCTAAGTGGATCATAAAATACTTGGAGTATAGGAATAAGTAGCTTGAATATCAACACACAATCATGGAGTTACAAAACATTAGGGAGAACCACCAAGTTGCCCAAAGAAGGAGGGTGGAGTTTACTTCACTAAAGCAAGAGATCAATGTCGATCAGGAGTCTTCACTCGAGAGGGTCAATATCCACTTAGAGAGATTGTTCGAGAAGGCCAAAAAGGAGAAAAACTTGCTGAGACACATGGCTTTTAACTACATGGCGGGGAACAAAGTTTGCAAGGCCCGAATAAGGAATTTAAAGGCAAAATTGAAGAAGGCATCAAAAGGGAAAAAGGAGCATGATCAACTTCAGATTTTAGCCGAGGCTTCCTTGGCCCAACATAGATCTTGATAGAGAAGTCTCAACCAAAATTTCAAGAAATTTGGGGCATTTTTTTCATTTTGACAAATTTTGGCACAAAAAACAGGAAATTATGCCCTATGTGCCGCACCACATGGGGCTCGCTTTTGCTAAGAAGCTCAAAATTCTGAAAACTCAACATTTTTGGATTTGGCATGAAAAATTGTGCTTGCTTGTTCATGGCCAAGAAATTGGGCCAGGTTTTGAGCCCTCAAAAAGGTAAAAAACACTCAAAAAATGACCTCACTGCCCCTATTTTGACACACATGAAGCAACCTTGGGATATTTGATGTTTGACAGGGAAAATGGAGGCCAAATTGAAAAATTCTACTTGGGTTGGAAATTATATAGGTAGGCCTTTCCAACAAGCATACTTGGAGCTGATTTGGACACTGGGAAGGCCTCCCAAAGTGGGTCCAAATAGGCGCGACACATAGAGGAAAAATTACCAGTTTGACCAAGTTTTGCTCTGTTTTTTGCTCAGTTTCAGCCAGTTTGACTTTTTCACTTCTTATTGTAAAATTATGATTTAATTTCATGTACAATGATGGATCATGATGTAAATATTTCAAATGTTCACTTGGTTAGGTAGATTCATCAGTTAAAAGATTGTTTGAAACTGAATGAATCAGTTCCCTTGTTTCTAGGGGCATGTTGTTTCATTGCCTGATTTCTAGTTCCTAGTTTAGAATCAGTTGGATCAGCTCCTAAAAATGTGAGCTCAAACCCTAGAGGCAAGGATGAGCTATGATTGGTCTATATTATGTATTTTTTCTATCATGAGCATGGTTGGACTTTTGAGAAAACCTTGAGCTTCATTGTACACTCATATCAACATTTTGGCTAAGGAAATGAGACCAGGGTTTGCAGCACTATTTGGGATCCATGTGGAAAATTTTCTTGGTACAGTGCTTTATTTTGTAATTGTGAATTTTCTTATGTGTTATTTATGCCATTCTCTATCTTGTTTCTTCTTAAATAAACAAACAAGAGTGTAAGTAGAATCCATTGAAATTGCAGTGCTCTACTTGAGGTTTGCTTTAGTTTCTTGATGTTTTCAGCTGTTTGGAGAGGATATGTGACTCTCCTTGCCCTCTTCAGCTCCTCACCTATCTAATCCTTCCATCTCATTCAAATTGAAGTGCCAAAAGAAATTTCCTACCTTACCCCATTGATATCTCTGCAAGACTGAGCCTCATTCCTCGCACCCAAAATCGTCCTTTTCATCTGAGCCAACAAATCATCATTTTGTTCATTCAAACTCCTTTGTACCTATACCTAGCCTAAGATTAGAAGCTATATTAGTCGATCTCAAGCCCTTAATGATCATAATTCGTTGAGATTTACCCGGAGAGAGTCCTCTCCTGTCCTAGTAGGGCTAGCTACCAGGCTGAGCATGGTTTGATGTTGGCCCTGTATCCTACCTTTTCAGCCTGAGGTAAATCTAGGCTCTAACAGTACCTTATTTTTTTTCTACAAGAACCATATTAGATACCATTATGTTAGGGGAATAATATAGATTAAACCAACACTCAACAAATTTTTACGTTTGTCTTCATGAAAACTATTTTCTAAGGGTGGACAGGTCAAAGTATTTTCTGAACAGGCTTGGAATTCTCATAAGTATTGATCTCATGCTTTACAATAGCTGGATATATACTAAGAATTTCCCCATAAGAAGAAGCAAAAACATCACATAATTCCTTAAAGAGGCAAGTGAAGCTCTTAATTTCCTGGGGAGCACAGTCAGCTCCAATCTGGTTATTTTCCATGACACTTGTTTTGACTGAGATGTTGATAGGTAAAGGTTTGGAAATATTACACAAGTTACCTTCTGTGTTGAGCTCTTGAATAGTCATAAAGGAAGAAAGAAAAATCTTAGTCTGATCAAAAGGTAGGATTTCCATAGAGGTTTCATTCGAGTCAGATGGGCAGGAGACTAAGACATAGTGATGAAAATCATCCCAGGGTCACTCGTCTAGAGACATGATTTCCCGGATAGCCTCATATGAAGGGAATACTTCATTCAGGATATCAGTATAGGGAGAGGTGATGGGACAAGAATTGGTACCATCAGTCGTAATCAAAGAAATAAGAGAATCAAATGTAGACTGAATATCTTGATAAGCAAGTTATTCCAGTGATAGTAGCATTTTCTCTCCATAAGAATCATTGGCAGAAGGGTTCGACAAGATCCAAGGATTGATTGAGCCATTAAAAATGGTAGAGACCATTGAGACAGTCTATGGAACCTTAGGTGGCAAAAGAGGAAAGAAACCTAAAAGCAAGGAACCCTTCACAAGACCAGTACCAATACTAACGTAAGAGTTAGATATAACACCCACTAAGGGAACATTGATGTTGGGTAACAGGGAATAATCTAGGGTACAAATGGATACCTTATCCAATGTGAAAATGTTTCCATCCAAAGGAAAAATGGATGATTCAGAAGACCGATGAGACAATGGAAGGCATGGCATAAGTCCAACTATGCCCCAAAAATAGATTCTAGTTGAGATGGTGGTCTACGACTTCGATATCCACCGTTACATTTTCCCCATCCAGAGTGATGGGGTAGTTAGCATGGTATCCTTTGCGAAAAAAAGTATGACCATAAAAATATTTAAGGGATTTTGTGGTGGTTAGAGAGTGGGCAAACCCAAGGCAAGTCAATTGGAAGTAGACATTACACAGGTTGACACACCTTCATCAACGATCATGGAGTGAATGACTTTTCCTTTCATCATAACCTGCAGTTGAAATGAAATTTTTTGGGAGAGGTGAGGCTTAATTGTTTCCATGTCAAAAATTGATAGATTGGAATCCTAAGTATCGATGCCACCGATGGATGAAATAAAATATTTCCGTTGTTCTAGGCAGGTTTGTAATACTTCAAGAACAAACATAGTAGAGCGTGATTGCACTAGATCTTCTACAATGCTATAGTTATGGGAAACATGTGTAGATGTGTTATGTGTCGTTTGGCAAAGTGACCCTTTGGGGGGACAAATCACAAGGTCAACAACAGGCCTTTTGATATGTATATCATTAGGTGTTGGTGGAATGAAACTTAAGGTAGTGTCTGAAGTGTTTGGGATAAGATTTACATAGTTGTTGGCTCGTGTCTAAAAAAAATTGTTTCAAAATAATAAAAAAATAACTATCCTTCTCTATATGGAGGGGGATGTTAACCATTGTTTCCCCCTTATGGAGGTGGTGGTGGGTTCAATACAAGATGTTGTTGCTATTGAGAAAGGAAAGGGTTCTTAAGGACCAAAAGGGTCCAACCAGTGTCCTTTCGAGAGAGGAAGTCTATGCACTCTTCGAGACAAGGACATTTATAGGTAAAATGGTCCTCAAATCATATCTTATAAGGGAAATAGAAAATTGTCTCCTTCCGTTTCTCATATTTAGTAGGCACATTCTGGTTCAAGTTGTTTTAGGTAGTCTACTGCTCTTTCGAAGGAGTGGTATTTTTCTTATTCTTCTTACTCTTACCACTGGTTTTTTGCGTAGATTTCATAGAGTCGATCACAACAGTTGGATGAATAGTGGATTGGGTAGTAGGAGTGTTATCGGCAGTAACATATAACTGAGAAGCTTTCCCACTTAATTGATTTTCAGCATACCCAAAGGTAGTGCCGAAGATATTGTTCACATGTGCAACGGGTTTCTAAGTAGTGGGAGAATTGGAAGTTCTTGGGGCATTAGGGAATAAATCAGATCTAAATGATCGACATGTTGAATAAACTGATCTTCAGTGAGCACACCAACCATGGCGATGTCCTTTCCTATAGGGGGTAGAAGAGACTTGAAGAACCAGTCTATTAAGAAGTAATCTAGAATTGGGAACTTGATAAGCTTATGCCTACGTCTCCACTCATCGATGTGATCAGAGATGTGGGTGGAAGTGTCTTGGCGTAAGGTAGTAAGAAGTTCTATTATGGTTTCATAGTAGATAGGTAACTGGAAGTGGTTTAGAAATCCTATAGCAAGGGAACCAAATGAATTGACTGAAACATGTGGTAACTCAATGTACCACTTGGCAGCATTGCCAGTTATGGTGCAAGGTAAGAGTCTGAGTTGGATATTATCGTAAATCATAGAGTTTGATACACACCATAGGTGCTAACTTGTGACATGTGTTTCTGGGTCATCTCCCTATTTTTCTTTGAAATTCAATACATCTATAGGAATGTTATGCGAGATCATAGCCCAAAGTAATTTATGGTTGATTGGGTCATTCATTAGCTTTTGCAAATCTAGGATGTCTAGAGTAGCCAGGAAAGGAAAAGGTGTTGGGTTGGGATCTGAGGGCTCAAATTTTGTTAGTAAATTCAAGTTTTTTAATATTTTTTGTGGAAGAATGTAAAGTCTCCGTGAAATATGGAAGCGGATCGCCAAGCTAATTAAGAGTCAAAGGAGCATTAGTCCCTTGTATGGGTAGGTGATAAGATGGTTTTAAGACTCACCCATGGTTCGTGGGCCATGGTATTGTAATGAAAAGGATATATATAGTGAGTCATAGCAAGTCTAAAGGTATAACTTTTGATAGAGAATCATTGTAAGGGTAAGGCACTAAGGTAGGAAAAGTTTGTTTCCTGTACTTAGGTGAAAGTAGAAGGATCCTGTAGTTGAGTGCGCGGAGAACTTAGTAAGTCTATAGCTGAGTGCGTGGGACCCTACAACTAGGTGTGCAGGGATAAGAAGTTTGTATTTGAACATTTACATCTTAATAAAGATTGTTTTGAGCTGAAATTATGCACAAGTGCCTTGTTTATTTACTTTTGTTTAAGCTTATGTATCTTTTCTCTATGATCTGTTTTATATGAATTAATGCTTAATTGTTGCGTGAAACAGATGGATTTGTAATGTATAGGCATAATAAGTATAATTAACCTCCTTTATGGAGATCTGGAAGTTTCTATATAGATATACTTTAGTTAATTGTTTGGAAAGGGTAGATTAGCGCGACAGTAGATCTAGGTCATAAAGGATTTAGAATATACAGTTTATTGCATGAAAGTAGTGAATCTATGCCTTTTGTGCCTATTAAGTACAATCAAGTACCTTCGCAAAGGTCTAAAGGTCATTTTGGTAGAGTTGTAGTAGATGACAGTTGGAAGGAATAGGTCTGCGCGAAGGCAGACCTAAGCTATAAGAACCTCAGGAAACCATCACATAGGCCTCTAGATGTAAAATCTAGTTCTAGAATCCCCCAATATTGCTTCAGGTGAGATTGTAGCTTGCACTACGCAGGTTGTTTCTGAAAGGGCCAACAATTAGGGTTTTTTTGGTTGGCGTGAATAACTCTGAATCCGGGTCCAACCCCCTTAAGCCAACAAATGGTTCCATTAGTGTGACCGAGATCAATCTAAGGAATGTGTGATGTCAAATAAGTGGTTCCATACCACACAAGAAATTGAGAAGCAGATCGATTGAAAGCAACATGTGTTGCACTCAGGAGAACAAAAATCCATGGTTATCCAAGGAGTAGTGGTTGAGTAGATACCTATACTCAGACGAAACCATTTTTTATTTATTTATTTTATATATATATATAATATATATTATATAATATATATATATATATATATATATATATATTTTTTTTTTTTTTCTTTTTTTTCTTTTTTTTTCTTTTTTCTGTTTCTTCCCTTGCGAACCACTCGAGTAACTGTCTAGATTGGAAGACAGTCAGGGTACGTGGAGACTTGATGGCCCTATTTTGTGGACTCCAAAGCCACTGAGGTGCTTGGAAGCTTCATAAAACAACATCACGTGGGTCGTTGATCACTGGATTGATCACATACTAGGAGGATTTGTCATTGAGCTTGTGATTGATATAGCCATCAGTTATAGTGAAGTAGAGCACAAGCTCTTCAAGGGAATGTGATTTAAGTATTTAAAATCTCTAAAAACTTAGATTAAGATGTTGTTGTTTGAAAAATAGGTTATGCCATTACCTTGATGTTTGGGACTACACAAAGCGGAATACCCTTCAGAAGGAACAGAGAATCGAGCTCTGAATATAGTTCATTATTGGGATCCTCGTCAAGCGACCATGAAGGAATGATTCTGAATAAACCACGAAGTGCACTACAGTTGGTAAGTCAGGGTATCCCATAGATACCTGATCCATCCACTTCGCCTTCACTGCCATCACCACCACATACACCTACACCTTCACCTCCACCTCTACCTCCACCTCCACCATTTAACATGGTGAACGCAATGAAGATGTTGATCTTTAAAGGGGTAGGGAGCGAAGACACCTAGTAATTGTGGTTTATTGCATATGCTGTGTGGAAAACACAATAGATCGTTGATGATAATCTGAAGAAAGCACAATTGGTCACAATGTTGCAGGATAGAGTGTTGACTTATTGTATCAAGTATTATCAAGATCAACCTGTCATAACCTTGGCAGATACTCAAAAAGCATTGAACCACGTGTTTAACAAGCCTAAATATTAGGTGTAGTTTGTTACAAAGTTTAAGGAGATAAAGAAAGTGGTGAATGAATCTTCATGGGATTTTGATCATAGGCTAAAATGCCTAATCCAATAGGCTGATATGAACATCACAGACAAATAACACAAATATTGGTACATTGCTTCATTATTTCCCCACTTAAGATTACCATTATCATAATAGAAGATAGAAACACAAGAAGAAGTTGTGGAGATCGTGATGAGATTGGAATCCTCACCAATACAAGATACGAACATTGGAGTACAATAGATTCACTCGCAACTGGAAAGTCTGCACCTCGAGTTGTATAGCCTAAAAAAGGGGAAGGAAGCTCAACCTAAGGTGTGCGTTGAAGTTTGGTGCTTGAAATGCAAGGTCCATGGGCATGATAAGGACCATTTCTCGGTTTATCATAAATATCTTTTTTTTTTTTTGGGGGCGGGCCGGGGGGGGGGGGGTTATACCCCTAAAGCTGGAAAAAAGTGTTGGGTCAAGAATAGGAGCAGCTCCATGGTACACTATATGTCAGGTTACAGGACAACATGCGACAGACAATTGTCATCTACTATAGAAGTTCTTATAGACCCCTCAGTAGTTGTTTTGCAATTTATGCAAAACTGTAGGTCATGATGAATGCCATTTTTGAAGTTATGAATTAATGATGGATAAAATCTATACCTATCAAATGAAAGTAGAAATGCGGCCTACGGATCAAGGTGTGGGTGCAAAACGTGAAGCATTTCAAGGCCATGGAAGAGGAAGAGGAGGAGGGGCTAGCAGAGGTCGTGTTGATCTAGATTGTCATTAATGCTAATATGGCAATATTCTTGGATACCAAATGATGATGTGAAGACAAGCAGAGCAGATCCTTGAAGCAACAGGAGCAATAGACCTAAGAAGGAAAGCCAAGGAGGAAAGATATCAGAAGTCATCAAAATAGAAAGCCAAAGAGTAATAAGAAGAATTTCATCGAAAGAAACAAAGAGGAACACGCAACAGAGGAGCATAAATAGTATTAACGTAGGAGTTAAATAGAGGTAGTATTAAACCATGGAAACCCATTAAAATCCCCAACACATGTAATAAAACACATCGATGGCTTTATATCGGTGACTTGACGAGCCATCTATTATGTGACACTACCAAAAAATTGCGATTGTGATATAATATACGGACCCAAAACATTTTATGGTATCAACCTTAGTGCAATATTGTATCCACTCGAAAGTTACGTATCACAAAGACTTGTTACATTCAAATCCTCCGATTGTGATGTATTACGGACCAGATGGTTCCATCTCAATATGCCTTAATACAATATCACATCCATCGCAAATTGCAAACCATAAAAGTTTATTAGGTATTCCCCCCCAAATCCATCAATTATGATATGTGTATTTTGAATGCACTAGACCATTACAATACGCTATTATGTTATACCACATCTGCCTTGTCAGACATCATATCACAAACCCTAATAGTTGACATGGCCAAACTGTTGATTTCTATAGTAATGCAGACTGTCGATCGCGATAAGGGAATGGACTTTGAACCATCGATTGCGATAGACCCGATGGATCACTGATTGCAATGAAGCTTTGGACCCAATGGATCACCGATTGCAATGAAGCTATGGACCCGACATATTTATTAATTGTTGTTTAATATTATATCACGTCCATTTCATCGAAAAAATGAATATCAGCCATGTTACATCGTTGATGTTAAGAGTTGTGGTTATGGGATTTCGGATAATTTCAATTGCGATTAACAACGTGGCATGTCGGACCTCCATATGGGCCTTGTGAATATTAAAAGGGGCCTCTCCGATATATTGCATAGTAAGAGACCTCCCAAAAGTTGTGATTGTTAATAGTGGTGACATGGCATATGGGGACCGCCAAACTTCTATTATAATATGGGTATAACCTCTCCTATAATGTGATTTCTATAAAGAGGCTAAGTTATAATTGATTGATTACTAACAAAAGGCCCTCTGATATATTTTAATATACCACTTCATGCACAAGTCAGCCCCTCCACCAACGAATGGGTCATTTCATTTATTGGCAAAACTCATATATATATATATACATATATACAAGTTGAAACACTTCACTTGATGTAGGTATTTGGGCATTGACTACAGAGAGAATAAGTAACAATTCACAACTTGTGAAATTGAAGGAATAGAGGAAGACAAAGATCGAGCAAGAAGGAAGAAATCCAAAGGTCTAGCGGGAAAGAATATGAAGGACAAGAAATTTTGTTGATTGGGTTAATCTATGAAAGGCTCGGAACTGTGATGAATTAATCAAGTACAGAACAGTTTTGTGAAGGGAAAATAAAGTTTCATCTGTCATCGTTTGAAGGGAGAAGTAGACAACACCAACATTGAAGCATTTGTGAGTTTGTTTCTTGGAAGTAAGATATCATGACAGTAAGAACAATGAGAAGCAATCACTTCTAAAGCAATTACCACAATAGTAAAGAACAGAGGGTTGAAAATAGAGAATTATCTTTGTGTGGATATTGAGGGCTTATCACAACCTATCAAAGATATCCTGTTGAAAAGCATCAGCAGATCTTGGAGACATTGTTGGAAATCATGATGGCTATTTAAAATCATCGTGAAGTAACTTCTACAGACTCTATTTGGGAAATATGAAGAGTTGTGAAGACTCATTCATATGAAGAAAGGTTGCGATGAATATAGCAGTGATGCTATAAGTTGACATAATTTAGTGAAGAATATTTTGGGAGAAGAGAATTACCATCAAACATATCTAGACAAAATATAACAGTGGGTTGGAGCCTAGAGGGTTGGTGCCTGTAATGTTAAAGCCTCAAACAAGACAAGGTTGGTGCCTTGACAAGATAGGGTCAAAGCCCTTGGGGTTGGTGCCTCAAAATTGAAAGTATTGGTGTCATTGGAGTTGGTTCTCCTAAATCCAAGGTTGGTGCCCTAGAGGCTAGAGCCTCACAAAATACCAAGTTGGTGCTTAGCAACGGGTTGGATCCCTATATGCATTGTACCTAATTTATTGTAAAGATTATATTAATAGAAGTATTTATTCCTATTGTCCATTTTGTGTTCTAAATATAATTGATTTAACCGGTAAAAGTAACAATTGAAAAGAAATACTGATTCACCCCCCCTCTCCGTATTTCCAACAATTGGTATCAAAGCCAGTACCTTCACTTAAATCCTAACAACTAGAAGGTTGATCAATTAGAACACAAATGGAAAATCTAGGGAAGAAGGTCTCCAATCCTCCTAAATATGTGTCTCCCTCAACCATCGAAGTTGAAATCAACCAATTTGTAAAGGCTCCATGGTTCAATGGAAACTTTGATATATGGGAAGCAAGAATGGGGAATTTCTTAAAGACTCAAGGCATTGAAATGTGGAAATTAGTGATTGATGATAACATGATGGATGGAGAATCCAAGGAGTACAATGCAAAAGAAATGAAGGAAATATTGAATGGGCTACCAAATTCTATAAAGAACAATTTAGGAAAATGTTCGTCAGCAAAGGGTATATGGGACAAACTTCATGACCTTCAATCAAAAGGAGCATTGACCATGACCACTATTCAAGAAGATGATGGAAAAAAATAAGGAAATCAAGAACCCATCATAGAAGCTGAAAATGAGAATGATGACATCAAGGGTAAATAAGACCTAGAAGATGAAGAGAATGAAAAATATTTTGAAGAAGATCTCCTCACTAAAATTATGGCTTCCATGGAAGAGATTATCAGTTTGAAAAAGGAAAACGAGGAACTTAGGAAGAAAGCACTAAATGGTGACCAAGACCAAACAAGGAAGAAAGTTGACCTTATCAAGCTTCAAGTACAAGAAAGGGATGAAGAGCTTGCCAAGCTTAAGAAGAAATTTCATCAAAGAAAAAGAAAGCATCATGAAGAAGTCATATCTATGACAAATTATTTGGATAAAGCAAAGAAATGGGAAGATAACTTGTCAAGCCACCTTGAACAAAGGCACAAGAGCTTGAACAAACTTAAAGCAGAGATTGGTCAATACAAGGAGGAGGTCTCCTCCCTTAGATCACAACTAGAAGAAGCAAGGAAACAAGCACGAGGAATTGATGAAGCAGAAAAGGAGAAAAACACCATGATATGCCAACTAAAAGCAAAGGATGAAGAAATATTCAAACTAAAATCCAACCTCAACCTTCTCAAGGCCGATTCATGTAAATCTACAAAGATCATGGAAGATATGGAGAGCATTCTAGTTAAGGAAAATGAATAAATATTAGAATGAAATTAGATATCATCTCCCTCAAAATAGAAGGAAATGAAGCAATGTGTATCAAGGAAGAGTTTGAGAAAGAACTTGCTAAGAAAATAATGATTGTGAAATATTGGAAGAAAATATTTTCTCCCTCAGAAAAATGGTTGAAGGGATGGAAAAATTCTTGAAAAACTCTCAAGCCTTGGATGACATGCTCAACCATCAAAGATCCCCATTTGATAAATCAGTGCTTAGCTATGAAGGAGAATGCTCAAGAAAGAATGATAATTCTTCAAACAAAGGGGATGTGAGGAATCTACAAAGAAATATTAATGCTCCCAGTTCCAGCAAAGGTAAGGATAAGAGTCAAGGCAACAATGAAGGAATTCTCATTCCAAGAAGAAATGTATATGATGTCAAGGATGAAAGAAGAAATGGTTATAATCAAAGGATGTCAATGTATAAATACTTCATAAGTACATCAAGGAAACCTTCTTTTTCTAGGTACCAAAGTATGTTTATTGGTTATTGTTATTCTTGTACAAACTTTGGACACATGGAAAAATATTGTAGGGCTTATCAAAAAGATAGAAATTATGGTCGCCGACAATCTCCGAGAAGCAATTTTGCAGGAAGAAATCATGAATTCTTATTCATGAGCAACATAGAGTGCATCAAGTGCCATAACATTGGTCATATGGCACATGATTTTAACTGAACTCTCCAGCCAGCAACAGGTTGTTGACTTGATGAAGATATCCTTGATATTTTTAGTGTTTGATGATGGGATTTTTCCAAAAAGAGACCATGGATATAGTTAGGGGGAGCCTGTGATTCGTGATCATTATTGCAAAAGATATTCGTGAAAGGGTCCTTATGAAATCCTTGATGAGCTATATTAACAATCATTCTTTGATAAAGATAATTTCTCAGAAGCACTACATTGAAGAACATGATATTTTAACCATTCTCTAGACTATTGTTGAAGATCTTTTCTACTTGAGCACTAAGCAGAAATTGGAGCAGCAGAGAATTTCGTCTAATGCTATAGAATTAGGGAAAATAACCATGTTTTTGGTATTACATAATTGTAATATCTCGACTCAGGGATATGATGCAAGAATAGGGAAATCAAGGACAATAATAGAGGAAACCTTAAAACAAACAAACACATCTCGGAATGGAGCTTGAAACAAGATCAGGTGGAAGCATCTAACAAAACTAAAGCATTACAAAAAGCTACCAATTAGTAAAAAGTATTCAAAAGACATTCACAGATTGGATATCAAAATATGCTAGTGGAGATAACCTGCAGAGATTTTTTTTTGTCAAGAACACAAGAAAAAGAATAGCTCATCAAAAGGACTATAGAAAGAATAATGTTGCATAATCGAATATAAGCTCAGTTTGATGCTATAAAATAGCAACAATGAGGCACAATATCTCACAATTTCATCTGAATGAATTAATGTTACAATATTGCATGGAAATGACTTAAGGAGAAACAAAAAAATAGAGAGGAACTCAGATTTGAAGAAAGATATAAAGAAAGACAATTTCATTGGATTTTTCCCTTGTTTCGAACTATGAAGACCTCTTAAATCTGACTATGGAGACAACAGAATATGAATAAAAATCCTTCTATCTTAAGAAATAAGAAGGGCACCATAACAGGGGGATTAATTTGACAAGAGGAGCAGTTCAACAAGGGAAGTGCTTGTGCACTCCTTTGCCATTGATGTCAAAGGGGGAGAGAAGAAGAATATTGCAACCAATGATAAAGGGGTAGATTATTGATCTAGATTGTCATTGATGTCAATATGGAAATATTATGGGATACCAAATGATGATGTGACGCCAAGCAGAGTAGATCTGTGAAGCAACAGGAGGAGTAGACCCAAAACGGAAACCTAAGGAGGAAAGATATTGGAAGTCATCAAAAGAGAAATCCAAAGAGTAAGAAGAAGAAGTTCATCGAAAGAAACAAAGAGGAACACACAGCGGAGGAGCATAAATAGTGTTAACTAAGGAGTTAAGCAGAGGAAGTATTAACCATGGATTCCCATTAAAATCCCCAACACATGTAATAAAACACATCGGCGGATTTATATCGGCGACTTTACCAACAGTCTATTATGTGACACTACCAAAAAACTGTGATTGCGATATAATATGTGGACCCAAACAGTTTATGGTATCAACCTTAAAGTGATATATTATCCGCTTGAAAGTTAAGTATCACAAAGCCTTGTTACATTCAAATCCTCTTATTGCGATATGTATTTCAAACCCAATGGTTCCATTGTAATACGCCTTAATGCAATATCGCATCCATCGCAAATTGCAAACCATAAAACCTTATTATGTATCGCCACCCGAAATCCGCCAATTGTGATATGTGTCTTGTGGACCCCCCAGACCATTACAATACACTGTTATGTCATATCGCAGCTGCCTCATTGGGAGTCATATCACAAATCTTAAGATTTGACACGGCTAAATTGCCAATTTTGATAAGGGCGTGGACCCCGAACCACCGATTGCGATAGACCTGACAGATCACTGATTGTGATGAAGTTGTGAACCCAAAAAATTTATTAACTGTTGCTTAATATTATATCGCATCAGTTTCATCGATAGTATGAATATCTTCCATGTTACATCGGTGATGTTAAGAGTTGTGATTGCGGGATTTTGGATAATTGTGATTGCGATTAATAACGTGGCATGTGGGACCTCAATATGGGCCTTGTGAATATTAAAAAGGGCATCTTCGATATTTGTGCAGTAAGAGACATCCGAAAAGTTGTGATTTTGATTAGCGGTGACGTAGCATATGGGGACCGCTAGAATTTTATTATAATATGGTTATAGCCTCTCCTATAATGTGATTTCTATAAAAAGACTAAGTTATAATTGATTTAATATTAACAAAAGGTCCTCCAATATATTTTAATATACCACCTCATGCACAAGTTGGCCCCTCCACCAATGAACAAGTCGTTTCGTTTATTTGAAAAAATCATATATATATACAAGTTGAAACACTTCAATTGATGTAGGTATTTTGGCATCGATTACAGAGAGAAGAAGTAACATTTCAAAACTTGTGAACTTGAAGGAACGGAGGAAGCCGAAGATCGAGAAAGAAGGAATAAATCTAAAGGTCCAGTAGGAAAGAAGCCGAAGGACGAGCAATTCTATTGATTGGGTTAATCTTTGAAAGGCTCATACTTGTGATGAATTATTCAAGTACAAAATAGTTATGTTAAGGGAAAATAAATTTTCATCTGTAGACAACACCAACATTAAAGCGTTTTTGGGTTTGCTTCTTGGAACTAAGATATTGCAACAATAAAAACAGTGAGAAGTAGTCACTCCTGAAACAATTAACACAACAGTAAAGAATTGAGGGTTGAAAAAAGACTTATATTTATGCAGACATTGAGGGCTTAGCTCAAACTATCAAAGATATCCTATTGAAAAGCATGAACAGATCTTGGAGACATTGTTGGAAATCATGATGGCTATTTAAAATCATCATGAGGTAACTTCTGCAAAATCTATTTGGGAAATATGAAGAGTTTTGAATGATCCTTCATATGAAGACAGGTTGTCATGAACATAGCAATGATGTTATAGGTTGACATAATTTAGTGAAGAAGATTTTGGGAGATGAGAATTACTATCAAACATATATAGATAAAATATAGTAGTGGGTTGGAGCCTAGAGGGTTGGTGCCTGTAAGATTGAATCCTTGAACAAGACAGGGCTGGTGCCTTGACAAGATAGGGTCAGAGCCCTTGGGGTTGGTGCCTTAGAATTGAAAGTATTAGTTTCCTTGGAGTTGGTGCTCCTAAATCCAAGTTTGGTGCCCTAGAGGTTGGAGCCTCACAAAAGATCAAGTTGGTTCTTGGCAATGGGTTTGAGCCCTATATATATTGTACCTAATTTATTGTAATCATTATATTAATAAAAGTATTTATTCCTATTGTTCATTTTGTGTTCTAAATATAATTGATTTAACTAGTAAAAGTAACATTTGAAAAATGATTCAACCCCCCTCTCAGTATTTCAAAGAGATTGCAAGCAATTTATTTTCTATAACTGTAGTGAAGCTGGACATTTTTCGCGCGACTATCAGAACCCAACACATCCATATTTTCAATATTGCAGACAATTTGATCATGTGATAGAATATTGCCTGATCCTTATAAAAAATATGCAAGAAAAGAAGACGTAGACCCAACAACCTATGTAGAATATGTAGATGATGAGGGTGGAACCGCGCGAAGAAGATCACAATGTTAATATAGTAACGCGCAGTGGTATGGCCATGGGTGAAGATAAGGGAAAGCATCTAGATAATGAAGGATGGGTGTGCAAGGCCATGGAAAAGGAATTTGGGTTTAATCTCAACCAGGCTAAAGAAACTTGGAAGCTAAAAATAATTTCGCTGAATCTTCTACGTCTAGGAGTCAAGAAGCTAGGAACAGTGAAGTGCGAGATATGGATCCTTCATTGTTAGCCACTTTTCTAAAGACTTGTGTGAAGTTGTTGCACGATAAAAAGGTAGTAGAAGGGATCCAGGAGCTAATAGAAAATTATTCAAGATTAAGTTTCCTTTATAACAACACACTATGAGGAAAATAGGAAAGCATAATAAGCGGATAGGGAACGAGATGAGGTTGACCGTGCAGATAGGAGAATATGAAATGGACCAAGTCATCCTTGATTTGGGTTCTGATGCAAATGTGTTTCCTAAGAAGACATGGGAAAGGATGGGGAGACTTGCATTGCAATGGTCTCCTATACACCTATGCATGGCCAATCAGCAGAAGATTATTCCTATGGGGATCCTGTATGGGGTAAAAGTCGATATTGAAGGATCAAGTTCTCTGGAAAATTTTGAAGTAATAGACATTGTAGATGACAACAATCTATATCCTATGGTACTAGGAATTTATTGGGCCTTTGACATGGATGCAGTGATTAACCTAAAGAAGTGGAAGATGACATTTGAGACGAAGGCACTCAGGGTTATTATGCCACTTTACCCTGTTGAAGGAGTGCGCTTTACTAAACCTATTCACAAATTTGTGGAGGATGATGATTATCTAGTCCAGATATATAATATCATGGTGTGAGATGAAGATTGTATCAATTGTACATCCGATGGACAAATTACATGGGATAGGGATAGTTCTTGTACCTCGGACTCGGATGAAGAACTTGAGCACTGGCAAAATCGGTTGCATGAAGTATCTATGCTGCACTGCAATATGATGACCAAATCACTATGATGTGTATCTATAGAGGTAATAAATTTTCTACACTATGATGGATTGAATGATGTTAATCTCATTTTGGATGAATTTGAAAGGGAGGTTCTCGAGGAGCATTGATTCCAGGCCCTTGAATTGGCACTACATGCTATGCCTGCTTGATGGTGGGGTATGCACAAGGAAAGTTTCGCTGACTGGAAGGAATATAAAAGGATGATGAAGTGAAGGTTTGGATATGCTAATACCGAGATGACTGAGAAGTATAGTGGGACGGATAATTTGCATGAAAACTTGGCATGATGGACTAAATTTTGGGGATAAGAACCGCAGCCAGAGTGGGTGCATATCTTTTGTCACACCTTAGATATTATTCCACTGAATTGGTACCTAGAAACAAATCTACACCATGGAACAACTAAATGGGATATCTTGAGGGAGAGTTTCTTATTAACTTTCAGCTTTGAGGATGGATTTGAATGCATTGATGAAGCACTACAAGGAATTAAGGCCGTTATTTTGAGAACGCCTGAAGAACCTATAGAATGGGTATAGCTAGACTAGAGTACATAGTTGTGCCATGCACTGGAATGCTACAAATGACTATTGAAGAAGGGGATGATGATCTAAGAAAAATCAGCATTCCAAAAACTGAAGGTTAGCACAAGGTTAAAGGACCTCAGACAGAGAACCTTGATGTAACAGAGCTACTGAAAACCTCACAAGTAAATATTGGATCCGATGCAAAGCCGAAGTTCATGAATATAGGAGACTATTAGGGCGAAGATACTATCGATAAGGTGGTCGAACTGCTATGCGAATACCAGTATCTATTCCAAACGAAGTTCTTGGACCTAAAGGCTATTGTAGGAGATCTGGGCGTTATGAAAATTAATTTGAAACCTTATGCGAATCCCATCAAGGAGAGACCTTATTGACTCAATCCAAAGTATAAAGAAAAGATGCACAAGGAACTAGACAAAATGCTAGAGGCCAGAATTATTTAGTGGATAGAAGAGTCTGATTGGCTAAGCCCAATGGTTGTTTAGGAAAATAAACAATAAGGTGAAATTAGGATATGCATAGATCTGAGGAAGCTAAATGATGCAAGTGTGCATGATCCATTTCCAACACCATTCAGAGACAAATTCTTAGAAAATGTTGGAGGACAGGAGGCATATTCATTCACTGATCGATTCTCAAGGTACCATCAAATAAAGATCGCGCCAAAGGATCACACCAAGACAACCTTCGCAACAGAGTGGTGTTGTTTTTAGTATAAAGTAATGCCATTCGGGCTGAAGAATGCACGCGTGATCGTCTCTAGGGTAGTAATGGCGACACCCAAGGAGTTTAAATTCTTGGAGGTATATTTTGATGACTGGACTCTGTTCGGATTGGTAAAGTGCCATGTTGCAAGTATGTGTCTCATGTTGGATACATGTCACAGATACTAGATCACGCTAAACTTGAAGAAATGAATATTTTTCATGCCTTTTGGAATTTTTCCAGGCCATTTGGTATGCAAGTAGGGATTGGTGGTGGAACCACGAAGATAGTAGTGATTGTGAATTTAGAATCTCCCAAGACTATTAAGAAGCTGTGCACAATGTTGGGCCACATAGGCTACTATAGGAAGTTTCTCAAGTCTTATGCACAGATAATTGTGCCGATGGAGAAGCTATTAAAGAAGGATGCAACTTTTTGTTGGGATGAGTAGTGTCAACAAAAGTATCAACGTGTTAAAGGACAAGATGGTGATTGTTCCCATATTTGTATTTCTCGATTGGAAGAAAGAATTCCATGTGCATGTAGATGCCTCGTGTATTGCATTAGGTGTAGTACTAACCCAGCCTGGTGAGGTGATATTGATCATCCAATAGAATTTGCAAGTAGGAAACTGTTAGAAGAAGAAAGGAACTACTCCACTATAGAGCACAAAGGGCTAGTGATGGTCTACGCGCTACAAAAGTTTCGACATTATTTTTTGGGTGCACATTTCAAAATGTATACAAATCACTCCACTCTTAAGTACCTAGTCAACAAGCCTATGTTGGGGGGGAAGACCTTTAGATGGTTGTTAATGTTCCAAGAATATGATTTTGAACCTATTGTGAAGCCCGGATGGTTGAATGCAGGAGGAGATCATCTATCCAGGATTGAGATAGGCGAAGAACCAACCAATTTGGAAGAAGGATTATTGGATGCATAGCTCTTTGTTGTGCACGTTGCAGATGATCATTTTACATATGTAATTCAGTTTTTGACTACTGTAACAACTCCTAAAGGGTATTCTACCCAACAGAAGAAAGAACTAGTGGTCCCCACTGCTGATTTTTCTGTTATAGCGAGACACTTGTATAAGATGGGAACAGATGAAATATTGCACCAATATGTTACGAAGTTTGAGCGTGCTAGTAACCTCACCGAAGCCCATGGAGGAGTAGCAGGAGGACACTATGTAGGTAGAGAAACCATGCAAAATATTCTATGCATAGGGTTATTGTGGTTGACAGTGCATAAAGACTCCAAGGCATTTTGTAAAGCATGCAATGCTTGTCAAAGGACGAGCAAGCCTTCACAAAGAGATGAGCTTCCCTTAAACCCTCAGGTTTTGTTGAAAGTATTTGAAAAATTGGCAATCGACTTTGCAGGTCCAATACAACCACCAGGAAGGAGGACAAGCATGCGATACATTATTACTGCGACGAAGTACTTAACCAGATGGGCAAAAGCGTAGCCAGTGAAATATTGTACTACTGCTACCACTGTGAAGTTCCTATTTGAATACATCTTAATGTGGTTTGGGTTCCCTAAGGTATTGATAAGTGATAAGGGTACACATTTCCTGAATGAAACAATCAGTTTGATGCTCGAAGAATTCTAAGTGTACCATCAAAAGAGTACGCCCTATCATCCCCAAGCTAATGGTACAGTGGAAGCATTCAATAAGATTCTAGAGAATGCCTTGACAAAGGTTTGTAACATGACTGGGATGTACAAATCCCAACGGTTCTATGGGAATGTAGAATGACGTGCGAGAAGTTGATAGGCCAAACTTTGTTTAGGTTGGTCTATGGGATCAAGACGATCATGCCCATGGAATATATTTTTCCAAGCCTGCGCATTGTAGCTTTAAAAGAGATGATGGATCATGAAACTATGGAGGAACGACTCACATAGTTGATGGATTTGGAAGAAGGCTAGTTTCTTGTAGGATTTCAATAGTAAGTGAAAAAGGAATGTGAGAAGGTCTGGCATGATAGGCATATTAAGTTGTTCACTTTCAAGGTAAATGATTTGGTTTTTCTCTATGACAGTAAGTTCATGAAGTTTCTTGGAAAATTCCAAATGCACTGGTTAGGCCCGTATGTTGTTAAGGAAATCACGAATGGTGGCGCAGTTCATCTCATGAAGCTGAATGATGAGTTGTTCCCAGGTAGGGTGAATGGAAGTCAGCTGAAATTGTATACAAAGGATCCTGACCCTACACAATGACTACATAGTAGCAGGATAGTATCAGCGCTCCAGGTAGTTGCAAAGGAGAGCGTGACAATAAACTACACTGCCAAATAAGAGGAGAATGCAATAAGGAGGCGACACGATGGATGCAAGGGGTACAATAGAAGAAGTTGCGACAGAAGAAGCTGAAATGGGTGAGCTATGCCATGGGGGTTGGTTCCGTACAACTGGGGTCCAAAACTAGCCTTTAAAGTCACTATTCATGATTAGATAGAAAAAATCCCATTAGGAGTTTGTAGGTGATATTTATGGAGAAAATATTTGGAGATCTACCACCAAAGATGTATTTATGATCAGAAAATGGAGGGAACAATTGGATTTGAATTTGAAATCATCTACAAATCTGGCATGTTGGTTTGCTGAAGAACACTATGCTTTCTAAAAGTTGTGTATGATCCCTCTTGTTTTCGTTCTATGAATTGGAAGACTTGGGAGGATTTAGTTTCAATCCTAGCATTTACGAAACTACCTGAGTGGAACCAGAAGCTTATCCTTGAACAAATGTCTGAGCCAATAATCTCCGAATTCGTTGTCTCTCACGTGGAAACCACTGAAGTTGCATCAATGGAAGCTATGCCATCCATGCTTAAGGTGCCATGGTTGCCTAGGCTGAAGTAATCTACTACTAAGGAGAAGCAGAAGAAATCACAACTTGTACTGGTGAGACAGTCATCGAGGAAGAACCCCACGAAGTTTTGACAGAAAGGGATGAAGGACAAGGAAAAGAAACCAGATGAACCTGTGGATTTGGATGTAGAAGAACTCCGCGATGGATTTGAGGAAGTGGATGTTGATGAGGGTGAGCCTATCACTAGGCTCCTAGCGTATATCCCTCAAAAGAAAGGGGAGGCGAAGGTAACCAAGGACCTGGATTTGGGAAATTTCATGATCTCTGTGTCGCTACTACCAGAAGAAGTGGTATTTGAAGGTGTAATCTAAGCACGTATCCCTGTGTTAAAACTAGAGGATTTGGATCTCACTGACCATTAAATTTTTTTGCATTTGGCCACCAATAAGTAAGTGGCCAATATTTACTATGAAGAGACCGGGTCACAAGGATGGAACCAATAAAATTGGGTAAAATGGGTCAAGCAGGTCGGATTGCTACATATGTTGTGTGTGCCACACTTTCAAAGGTCAATTATCAATATTGTCTATTTGTGCCAATTGCTCGTGCTAGTTCACGATGGGTGTTTGTGGTTAGGTGGACCCGTCCCCATAAAAGACATGTTGATCCCTAGAATTACGGAGTTGCCCTATAAAGGGGCAGATCCAGCTAAGGAATTTGAAGGCAAAAGCAAGGAGAAGGAACTTGTAGATAAAATGAAAAATGAGTATGTATTGGTCAAGAAGTCACATGGATACTCTATCCTCTCTATTGTATACCTAGTGGTGCATTTTGCTGCTTAGATTCTAGCCAGGAAGGTCATGTGAAAATGTCACGTGGATGGGGTTCCGACGCCAGTAATTTCACTAGATTCATAGTGCACAAAATGGGTGCAGTACAACTGGGTGTAGTACCTCTACAAGGAATGTTTAGCAAATTTTCGTGAAGTGTAGGAGGAAAGCAAGGAATTTCATTATGCCTAGCTACTATTGTTGATTGTCCTCATTGCATGGCCACTTCTGGAGGATATTCAGTTCCGTACGTAGCATGAGGATTTACCGGAGGTAGCAAAGTTTGCTTCGATGTGGGTAGTGAAGGATTCAGAGAGGATCACAGAGTCAAAAGTCTTCTGGATACTGGTCGAGATGGAGCTTTGCACAATGATAAGTCAAAGGTGAAGGTTGTCTCCAACCTTGTTTGAGAAGATGTGGGCCTTCACGAAATTTAAGGCCGATTTTCATAATGTATCCATCTGCACGGGCAAGACCCTAAGAAGATATGTCACAAGTTGCCATACCTAGTCACAGAGGCCGATGTACAAGAGATTGTGGGGAATTGGCCAGCAAAGTGTTGACAACCCATAGATCTTGGTGCACATACCAGTAAATGTGGAGAAAACTCTTCCACATAAAAGACAATTGTGCAGAAATAGAAAGAAGGAATAGCGCGGGAGTTGGTCGATCAAAATAAGAAAGAATTCATTGCCAAAGAGCTTTTGCTAAGGTATTTTCTGATAAAGAGCGCACTGCAAAAAAGGCAGCAATAGAAGTTGAAGCATCAACTTCCCAACATACTAAAAAGTAGGAACAGTCCGAGCCGGAATTAGGCGAAGGTGATGAAGAGCACTCCCTTCAAGCTATCAAAATGAAAAAAGGACACAACTACTGGAACAAGGAAGAAGCACACATTGGACAAACAAGCTCGCATTGACCCAATGGTCCTCACAGAGGGGGACTTGGATGAGATTTGGGACAAGGTCTGAGATACAACAAAAAAACTATGGAAATAGTTCGAGCAATAGTTCCAACAATCACTTGGAAGCATGTAGAAATATTTTCACAAACTGCAAATACATATAGGTCGACTACAAGCCAGCGTGGGCCAAGAAAACAAGATTTAAGCGAGCCTACAGCGCATGACCGAGAGCATAATGGAAACATTACAGAATCTGGACCTCAGAGTCATTCCCTTTCCAAAAAGGACATTACGCGTAGAATCAGAGGAAGATAACACTCATCTCGAAAATATCAAGGGCTTGGGTATAAATGTAGCCGCGCTTCCACTTTAAACCCTCCATAGGCTTCATCAATAGGTCTCAGATGAGCTTCGGATAAGAGAACGGAATGCGCTATTAGTGATTATTGAAGTTAAACGAACAATGAGCAGATCTTCGGTGAAAAGGTTTAGGATCTTAAGGAAAAAGAAGAGATAGCAGCGCGAAGCAAGAGCCTAGAAGCAGTAATTACACAAGCATGTAATTCAATACCAAGCTACACATTCCAGAGGATGTGGTCACTTCAGCAAAGGTTTAGAAATTGGCCGCTACAATGCAACAATATAAGGAGGAGGTAGGCCAAGTTACTTTTGATTTTCAGTTGAAGATCTCGGAATTGCAATTGAAATTGCAGTTGACTACTCTACCAGAGGTCAGGGAGAAACGTGGCACAACCATCAAAGAACACATGTCTAGCTTGGATAGTGTAGTAACAGGCTGAAATTGCCTCTTTAAAAATTAAATGGAGCTATGGACTATTTTATGGGAGGACTCAAACCTGTAGAGATTGGGTACAGAGTTCAGAGAGGCATAGCAGAAAGTCGATGAGATCAGGGCAACTACATGCACTTTGGCACCAATCCAGTGCTTCGTGTACTTACAAGAAATGAAGGTGCTACAGGCACAGGTTGAGAAGCTACAACACAAAGAACAAGTTTTGATGGCTCAAATTCAACCATGGATAGAGGAAGTGAGCCAAATTACTCTGGCTATCTAAGAGAAGTTGAAGACTTTCCAACAGGCACAGAGGACCATGTGCCTCGCAATGGAAGGGCCAACTATAGAGAAACTAGTCAAAGAATTGCAGCAGGCCACCAGACAGAGCACATCGGACCTTGAACTCTTGAAAATGGAGTTTAGTGAACTCCGCCACAAAGTGGAGAAACTAGCTGAGTGGCTCAAGTGCGAGTCACTATATTTGTGTTGGGGGCCCATTGGGATGGGATCCCTGGGGTCAAATTTTGTCAGTAAAGTCAATTTTTGTAATAGATTTTGTGAAAGATTGTAAAGTCTCCATGAAATATGGAAGCATAGTGAGAAGATAAGTAAGAGTCAAAGGGGCATTAGTCCATTGTATGGGTAGGGGTGATAGGATGGTTTTAAGACTCACCCATGGTCCGTGGGCCATGGTATTGTAATGAAAAGGCTATATATAGTGAGTCATAGTGAGTCTAAATATATAAATTTTAATAGAGAATCACTGTAAGGGAAAGGTGCTAAGGTAGGAAAATTATGTTTCTTGTACTTAGGCGAAAGAGGAGGGCTCCTTCAGCTGAGTGCGTAGAGACCTTGGTAAGTCCTCAACTGATTGCATGGGTCCCTGCAGTTGGGTGTGCAGGGATAAGAATATGTATTTGAACGTTTACATTTTAATAAAGACTGTTTTGAGCCGAAATTATGCATAAGTGCCTTATTTATTTACTTTTGATTACGCTTATGTATCTTTTCTCTGTGATCTGTTTTATGTCAATTGATGCTTAATTTCTGTGTGAAATGGATGGATCTGTAATGTTTAGGAATAATTAGTATAATTAACCTCCTTCGTGGAGATCGGGAAGTTTCTAGAGAGATCTTCTTTAGTTAATTGTTCGGAAAGGGTAGATCTACATGACAACAGATCTAGGTCATAAAGGCTTCAAAGTTTTCAGTTTATTACACGAAAATAGTGAACCTGTGTCTTTTATGCCTGTTAAGTACAATCAAGTACCTTCGTGAAGATCTGAAGGTCATTTCGATAGAGTTATAGTAGCTAACATTCAGAAGGAATAGGGTTGCACAAAGGTAGATCTAAGCTATAAGAACCTTAGGAAACTGTCACACAGGTCTCCCAATGTAGAACCCTAGTTCTTGCATCCCCCAATATTGTTTCGGGTGACACTACAGCCTGCGCTATGTAGGTTGTTGTCAAAAGAGCCAGAAGTTAGGGTTTTGTTCATTGGCACGAATAATTCTGAACTTGGGTCAAGCCCCCTTAAGCTAACAAAAGTTGTAGGTGCCCTTGATTCAGACCAAGAAGGTGCAGGATGACTTCAAGGACCATAAGTTCCTACCATAAACGGGTTCCTAGCAGGATATGTGGGATGCAATAGATAATAGTTCCCTGGCAATGGGGGTGGGTCATATAAAGTGGCAAGCCATATGGCATACTAGGTTGGGTGGCAAAAGATTGGTTACCCCTGGGATAGATTTTCCCCTCTTTACTCAATGGTGGTTGAGGAAGGGGGGAGGGTATTGATATAACAGGACTAGGTTGTTGAAAATAGCAAAAAAAAATGATAAAAATAGAATCCAGAAATTCCAATTTAATTTGTCCTTGAAATGAATTGTGAATTAAAATCGAATTTAGTCTTACCAGCTACTTGGAAATAATTAATTAAGTTATTTTGACTTAATTAGTTGGAGAAATTCAAGTTAGAAGTCTTTCTGAAGTCATGCAAGAGTTATCCCTTAAATTAAGGAGATAATATTGAGTTACATTTGAGTTGTAATTAGTTAACTCAGTTCACTAAGTTAAGTCCAATTAAATTAGTTCCAAACTATTTGAGGAACTAATAGAGAGTTAACACTCAGTTGGTGCATGCATGCACTCAACTAGTGTACTCCAGTTAACTGTAGATTCCGTCATCAGAAACTCATGCATGTCTATTATGAGAAAGACCCGGTTGAGATTAAAGACAAGGACATTGTACTATCAGTTGCATGTGTTTTCCTATAAATAAAACTCATGCATGTAGAAGGAACAATTCCTTGAGGATTGCATAGTTCTGGTAGTGTGTGAGATCAGGAGATCATCCACTTGGTAAATCGAGTTTTTCCACTTGGTTGAAGGAGATTATCCCAGAGGAACAACATAAGGAAATAGGAGCTTGGAGGGTAGAGAGGAAGGCTTGTGAGAAGCCAAGTTTGCCTATGACCATCTATGAGGATTGTACTGAGAGCTAGCTAGATGTGAGAACTAAGGCTTTGTATAATCTCTATGTATTTCCACCTTGTATGATAATACAGATGATGGGTTTTTTAGCTAAGGCTTTCCCTAAAGTATTTTCATGTGTATTGTGCATTGATTCTTATTCTTCTAGTTATATGTGTTCAGCTCGATCTTTTAAGCTTCTGCAAATTGATAGTAGAAGTAGGTTAGAGTATTCTACTTTGATTTATATTGCATTATCAGGTTAACCTATAGTCAAATTTTATACATAGGTCTGAGAGGGAGATTTGTAGAGAATTTGCAGAATTTCTACAAGGCATCAGAGCCTACTTTATCAAATCTATTAATAGTATACTAAGAAGAGAATTCGAAGTTTGATTTCAGGGTTGCAGGTGCAAATTGAATTCATATCATACTTCAAGGTTGGCCTATGGCGTTCTATGGCTTGAGACTTGAGTATGCCTTGGAAGGTAGCTCGAATTACATAGCATGGAAATATAGAATGGAGGTTGTATTAGAAGACAATGGCTTGAAGGAATTCATTGATCAAGAAATCCGAAAGCCAACTTCAACTAATGCACAAGAGTTGGATGAGTGGAAGAAGTGTGTGGCAAAGGCGAGACAGATCATCCTTGAGGGAGTTCAAGACCATATTGTCTTGAGTCTCCATAGGAAGGATACTCCATTTTCAATGTGGAAGACATTGAAGGACCTCTACCAGAATAGTAGTGACCGAAGGAAATTGGTGCTCAAGGATAAGCTTCAAAGAATCAAGATGGAGAAGGGCGATATTATTTACACATATTTGAACAAGCTCACCACCTACAGAGATGAGCTTAGCAGTGTGGGAATAACTACTGCCAATGATGATATGGTGAGCCTCACTCTCCTTAGCCATCCAAAGAGTTGAAATAGCTACCAAGACCCTGTGAATGGAAGGAAGAAATTGTCAGATTGGGAATGATTGTTGTCGGATCTGATGCAGGAGTAGATCAGGAGGAGCACACGAGATGGTTCTTCATTAAAGAATGATGATGAAGAAAATCTGGCCTGAGTGAGTAAGTCAAGGAAAGGGAAGGGGAAGGCTTCCCATTCCAAATCGAATTCTTCTCATGAAGGGAAGAAGGGTGACAAGTCTAAAGTGAGATTCTTTAATTGTCACGAGATGGGACATTGTACGACTAATTTCCCATCAAAGAAGTCCAATAAGGGATCCTCGGAAGGATAAGAAGGTTAGGCATTAGCCTCTCAGTTTGAAATGGACTTTACCCTCATCACATGCATGGTATCATCGATGATGGGTTGTGTTTGGTATCTTGACAGTGGAGCCTCATTCCACATGACCGGTGGTAAAAATTTATTCAATTCCTTGGAGGAGAAAGACCTCAAGATGCGCATAGAGATGAGTGATGATAGAAGGTATAATGTTTTAGGAGTGGGCACAGTTTCTTTTTAGAGGGAGCATGGACCTCCTATCACCTTGACAGATGTGAAGTATGTGCCTAGACTGAAGAAGAACTTCGTATCGGTTGCGATGTTGGACAAAGGATACAATGTTGTCTTTAGTAAGGGAAAGGTTTTCCTTTGATACATCACCATGAGATAGGTGAAACAGATCGGTTCACGAGTTAATAACATGTATGCTCTTGAGGTTCAAGATGCATGCAAATCCTTGAGGAGCAAGGAAAATGTTAGAGACTTGGTGGTTGAGAGGGAGAGTAAATTACCTCTCAACATGCAGCCCCAGAAGAAGTCTCAAACAATTGTGGAGGAGCTACAATTGGAGAGGCAGAGAGGAGACCAAGTGAAGAGATCCACTCATGTAGATACCTCCATTAGGGGGGAATTTTGATCCAAGTGGGAAAAGGGATCACATGCAGCCATACCTCCAGGTGTGAGGTGGGGCGATGTGAAGTGATAGTCCCATGAAGGCTGAAATTGGGCAGGGTCCATTGAGAGGTTTTATCTCATGGATCGTACCTTGCTATGGGAGCCCAAAGTACATAGTAGCAAGAGGAATCAGTGGGTTTGATGCAGTTAGAGATCAAAGTGACAGAGGCTAGAGTAGTCAGATACTGAAGAGCACGGAGAAGGATTGGCAACAATGAAGAAAGGCAGAGTCAGCAGAAGCACAAAGTTTTCAGTTGACAGAGGCAATAACAGTCAGAGACTTTGATGATAGATTCATCATACTAGTTCAGATTGGATGTTTTTTTGTTTTTAGAGTTGCTGGAGCAACAACACTAGAGAGAAGTGTTGCATGCATAACATTCCTAAGGTTCATGATTAGGATTGAGTTGAATTCCTTTCTTGTTGAGAGGGAGTGTTGAAAATAGCAACAAGAAATGATAAAAATAGAATCCAAAAATTCCAATTTAATTTGTCCTTGAATTAAATTGTGAATTAAAATCAAATTTAGTCTTACCAGCTACTTGGAAATAATTAATTAATTTATTTTGACTTAATTAGTTGGAGAAATTCAAGTTAGAAGTCTTTCTGAAGTCATACAAGAGTTATCCCTTAAATTAAGGAGATAAGATTGAGTTATATTTGAGTTGTAATTAGTTAACTCAGTTTACTGAGTTAAGTCTAGTTAAATTAGTTCCAAATTGTTTGAGTAACTAATAGAGAGTTAACAGTCAGTTGATGCATGCATGCACTCAACTAGTGTAATCCAATTAACTGAAGATCCCCTCATTAGAAAATCATCCATGTCTATTCTGAGAAAGACCTAGTTGAGATTAAAGACAAGGACAATGTACTATCAGTTGCATGTGTTTTCCTATAAAGAAAACTCATGCATGCAGAAGGAACAATTCCTTGAGGATTGCATAGTGCTGATAGTGTGTGAGATTAGGAGATCATCCACTTGGTAATTCAAGTTTTTCCACTTGGTTGAAGGAGATCATCCCAGAGGAACAGTGCAAAGAAATAGGAGCTTAGAGGGTAGAGAGGAAGGCTTCTGAGAAGCCAAGTTTTCCTATGAGCATGTGTGAGGATTGTACTAAGAGCTGGCTAGCTGTGAGAGCTAAGGCTTTGTATAATCTCTATGTATTTCCACCTTGTATGATAATACAGATAATGGGGTTTTTAGTTGAGGCTTTCCCCAAAGTATTTTCATGTATATTGTGCATTGATTCTTCTTCTTATGGTTATATGCGTTCGTCTTGATCTTTTAAGCTTCCACAAATTGATATTAGAAGTAGGTTATAGTATTCTACTTTGATTTATATTGCATTATCGGGTTAACCTACAATCAAATTTTCTACATAGGTCTTAGAGGGAGATTCGTAGAGAATTTTCATAATTTCTACACGGGTTGAGGGATACTGCTGGCCACATAAGTTGCAGTGGGTGTGGGACCAACACTGGTAGAATTTTCATAGCGAGGAAATAAATCAATCAATGAAGGAACATGTTTTCCTATAGGTGGTATGGGGATAGAGATTCCCCCAACAGGTATTTTCATGCTGGAAACATTTCCCCTAGGTATAGGTGCCTGGGGGTTAGAACTTAACAAGGGATCACAACCAAATGGATTGTTGAAGGTAGCCGTACTAACAACACTGCCAGGTGTGATAGCCAAAGGTCTAGGGGTTGACACAAAAGGGGTAGATTTATGAAGGTACTAAACTCCACTCATAGTAGGTGTAGTTAGAATTCCTGGACTAGGCATAATATAAGTGGTAGGGTGACCAATCAACGCTGTTGAACTAACTATAGGCGGGGGAAGTGATAGTGGAGAAAAATTATCCACAAAATACCATGACCCACTAGTCACCATCGGGGCATTGGAAGTGGAAATTAATGGAGACATGATAGGAATAGGTGCAACCTCAACCAAAATAGGCCCAAGAAGATTAGTAAGTGGAGGACTAAAATGAGGTATGATACATTCAGTAAATAAGTCCTTAGGTAACATAGTTTCTTGGGAAGTATTGTTTGATTCAGTGTTTGATACTAGAGACTAATTCCCCTGTGAAGAGGGGGAATTTGATTTACTAAGGCTCGATAGTTCCTCCAAACTCAGTAGAGGAATACCTCATTTTCGCCTATATAGACGATGAGAGCTAAAAGTAGACACGTTGAAAGATATATTTTAACAAGATTTTAAAATTAAGTGTGATATATTATAGTTTCAATATCAAATAGAATACACCTAAAAATTAAAATAAAAAACTCTAAAGGAAATTAGCAAGAAACCAGGGAAAAAGAGTGTCTCTAATAGCCATAACTAGTTGCAGATGAAACCCAACATCGAATGGATATAAGAGAGATCCAACCAAATGTACAATTATGATTACTCTTGAGCTTCACTCAAACCTTGGTAAGAAGGGGCCAAGCACTCTGGTGAAGACAAGTACCCTCCCAACAAACTAAAGATAGAGCATGTTCATCTATTTGTGTATTAGGGTAGCCCACACCAATTGATTTCACATCATATATAACTTTTGAAATTCAATATATCAACATATTAAGATAGCATGGATTAGTGATAAAGGATTAGTATTGCCATTGATTCAACATGTACAAAAAGAAAGTATTGATATCATGGCATAGAAAAACAGTAACATATCTATATTATCAGTGCTAAAAAGAATGATAACAACTATGATTGTTGTAACAAGTCTTCCCTTAGCTCCTAGATCCTCTCTCTCTCTCTCTCTCTCTCTCTCTCTCTCTTAACGATGTCTTGATAACATAGAAATGCACAAAATATGATCCATAATATTGTGGCCTAGCCTCCAATATGGGCGATGGGAGGCTGATATTTTGCCAATATCTCCACAAGTTCCATTCGGGAAAAGACTAGATGTTGCCTCTGCTTTATTTCACTTTTCTTTTTTGTTCTATTCTGCTAGGATAGGTAATTTTACAAAGACAAGTTGGAGGTGAATCATTCTTGATTTTTAGAGTCAACATCGAGTGAAAGACAGAGTGTCAATGATTTAAATCATGTTTTAGCCTTCGGAAGCTCATGAAAATCCAGTAACATGGCCTTGTAGGAAAAAAAATATTCTTTCCTAGGTTAATGCAATCTGCTAGGTCGTGGACCATGTTAGCACACTCTGTGACTGTTGCTAAGGTGTTGTGCCCTTGAATATGGACTTTTAACTTAGGTTTTATTTTATTCCAAGGTGTTCTTATCCTCTGAGTTGATGAGGAGGTCATTTCTTGTATAACACTTCTTGTAAGGAGCCACATTTTCTTTCTCACCTTCATCCATAGGCCTTTCCTGCTTGGGAGACCATTTCCCTTTGGTCTTGTCGTTCACTTTCCAATCATGCTTAGGCTCAACATTGTGCTTCAAATACTCATAATAGTGTCTCAACTTCATGATGAATTACTCCAATGATTGAGGCTCATCATACTCAATATAATCATTGAATACTAATGGTAGTCCACTGAAGAGTTTCTAAACCATTTTCATCTTGTCCTTACGATACGACACATACCTCAACAACTCCAAGAACATAATCATATACTCTTAATTTTTCATAAACCCCATATTCAATTCGTAGAACTCCTTAGCCTTACCATCATAGAATCTCTTTGACAAGTAATTCTTCCTAAATTGTCTCTTGAACTCATGCCAACTCAACTCCTCTATCTCGATGTCTCTGAAAGGCTTCACATATTCCCACCAAATGTTTTCCTTTCCCTTGAGACTGAAAATAGCTATCATGGCCTTGATGTTATTGGTATAGTCATGCAACTCGAAGAACTTATTCATTCTAAGCAACCAAGATTTTGGATATTCCAGATTCTTTAGCTCTCCATCAAATGTAGGAGGCTTAGCTCTCTTGAAATCATATGGAAAGCATCCCCTTGGATTCCTCCTATAAGGATGATAGTGATGATGACCATGATATATATAAGAGCCAGAACTAGAATAAAACCTATAACCACTACCTCTCCTATCAGGTGTATCCATCCATCTTCCACCTCTAACCATGTCATCCCTATCTGTCTTGTGTCCCCCATGAGACTTGCTACCATATTCCCCATTAGTCATGTCCTCTTATCTATAACTGATCTTTGACTGTCTCTATTGGGATAGGGTCCCCTAAGGGTCAATTTTGGGGCAAAAAGCCTAAGCTTTTGTTATGTAAAGTGTAGAGTCTCTACAAGTTGTGGTCATGGAGCACGTAGATAGTAAGTGTCATAAAGGAATTTTCCCTTCTTTTATGTAATTTTTATCGGCTTGTATAGACCTACCCATGGTCTGCGGACCATGTGATTATATAAAAAGGAGAGTCTTAGAGAGTCTAAGTAGTTCATAGTTGATGATGATGAATGTAATGGGTCATTAGAAGTGAAGGGTGAAGAGTTTTAGAGTAGAAGAGAGGCTCTGTAGCTATGTGCGTAGAGGCCTATAGTAGAGTCCAGGCCTAGAGTACAATCCGCAACTGTGTGCACGGACCCTTGCAGCTGAGTGCGCAGGATAGCCTTAAGTTTATAAGAAAATCTGAAGTATCAATAAAGTGATTATTCTGGAAATATTTGTGTTTTGTCCATTTACTTCTGTTATGAATGAATGTGTTTATATTGTGATAAATATTGGGTTTATGATCTAATACTGTATTGATGCATGATTCTGCATCATTTGCATTGTTATATGAACACAAGTAATAATATCTATTTACACGAAGAATATCTTAATACATGTTAAAGATATCAAACACTTAAGTTGATCTGGGTAATAGCAAACTTCGGAGTAATTACAGAGGTGTGTAAGTGGTGGCTTTACCTGTTTAAGGTCTGTGAAAGACAGTCGTAGACCTTCACGAAGGGTTGCAGGTTGATAACAAGAATTTATATCGATAAGAATTAAGGGCTTATGGATCTGCGTGAAGGAAGTTTCAGGTCATAAAATGACATCATAATCATCTATGGGTGCAGAAACATGGTTCTAGCACCCCCCCATACTACTTCGGGTGAGACTTCAGTCTGTGCTCCGCGGATTGATGCCGAAAGGGCCTATAATGTATGGATTTGTTTGGCAAACTTAACTCTGAACCTGAGTCAGGAACCCCCTAAGCCAACAAATGGTTCCATTGTCAGGACTGGGATCTACATAAAGAGATGTGTGATGTTGCATCTGTTGTAGCATTTTTTGGTTTTGATAAGATAGAATAAATTAATAAAAAAAATGTATTTTAAAAAAATGCTAAATTAGGATATGGACATAACAATATTTAATAAGATTTTTTTGAAAATATCTTGATGATGATGTCCATATCAAAGAAAATGTTAGGTTAGATGTCCTAGAAAAATAAAGACAAAAAGAAAATGTTAGGTTAGAAAGAAAAGAAAACAAATAAGCTTTGAAAGTTAGCAAGTCTAAATGCCACTACTATTTTTTCTGCAAAATAATGGTTGTGTGCAGCTTGTCATAAATGCCACAACCCATGACAGTCAAATAGTTTAATCTTGACTACTTCATGCTTTAAATTTTATGTTATAATTAGAGAATAAATATCTAGCCAAACTATTTAATCTTGGCAGATCAGTAGTTAGGTAGAGAATAATAAGGTGGTCATCAGTTTAATCTGAGCCCTTGGATGTTATAAGGTTAGAATTAGATAGTTTTCTTTTAAAAAAAATAAAAAGAAAAGAAAATGTTTTGCTAGCTTAAATGAACCCATTAAGTGAAGAAAAAATGATAGGATAAGAAAAGGGTAAGCAGAAGAAAGGTTGTAGAAGTATGATGATTGATTGGACAAAATGTACATTTATCATGTTTTACCATATGTTTCTATGTCCATGAGGCAATTACACAAAGCAAATGAAGGTCTACAAGATCAATTAATTGACTTCCCTCATCCCCATTCATCCCTATATTTACTAATTTCCCCTTCCCATCTTCATACAGTTCATATTCATTCATTTTCCATAAAAAAACCCATTTTCCTAAGGTTAAAATCCTTTTTGCCTAGGAAAAGTGAAAACCCCATGTTAAATCCCCTTTTACCCAAAAACCCACAAAAAGATGTTTAGCCTAAGTATTGATGTGTATATGTGAAAATCAAATAACTCATGAAAAAGCATTACACTTAGTGTATTTCCCCTTTTCGCTCATGTTTCATATTAATGCTAACTTATAGTATTAAACCCCTAAAAGTCCCCTTTCCCGTATTTAACTCCCTTTACTAAATATCCCGAAACCATAAGTTTTTTTATAAAACTATGTATTCCATAACACATTGCATATTGGTGGATCGCAAACTTTTCAATGTGCATGCACTCTCCTCCACATTGCAATATACGATGCGCGATGGACTCAGACCCGACGCAAATATATTTCAATATTAATTGCCCATTTCGCATCCGCTCCTCATCGCAAGTCCTGGTTGAAACATACACCCTCCGCTATTGCGATCTCTAATATGCGATGGGAACCTAGACCCGATCGCAGTATTATCCATGATTTATTTTCCACATTGCGTCCGACCCCTATCGTATTCCTTTGCAATGGGCCTTCCTTCGCGAAACTGTGATTTCAATATGCGATGAACCTAGACCTACCGTCATTTATCCTCTCGAATTCATACTATTTCAAGTCTGCCATACCTTGTTTTGCAAAGGATTTCTTTGTTAAAATGTTTTTATGATTTAAACAAAGAACCAACTTAAACCTCTATTTAACCATAAAACCCCGCTAATCTCAGTTTTTAACCCAAAATAAAGCCCATACCACCATGATTAATCATTCGACCCCTTTGTTTCTCTTTCCTCTTACCTCCGCACTACTCTTTCGCTCCACCACCATTCGATCAAATCCATTCAAATCCAATGACCCTCAGCGACTTCGTGTTGGCTCTCTCTTTGAGCATTACCTGCCCAAAAAAGTAGTATTCCACTAACCTCCTCTTGCTACATGTCAGGCTCTAAACTATATCAGGTGACCTCTCCCAAAAAATTCCCACGCCTCATAAGTGGTGCGATGAAAACCAAAACCACCTCTTGCATAACAACAAAATGGCCACTGTCTACTTTGTGCCATAATTCAAAAAGTAAACTATTTTTTCGTTTAAACCTAAAAATCACCATTTTGCTTTATTTCGCCCGTTTACACAATCAAACCTCCATAAACTTCTGCGACGAATAAAACCATTGTTTTACCTTCCAATACACTCTCGAATCCTTCTAATATCCTTTCGAGCTCAATAAAGCCATTGACGACCTTCTATGTCACCTATGTTTTTCTTAACAATTTCTATGTTTTACAGGTAAACACTCCTGTTCTAGGCTTACAAATGAAAAAGCCTCTATACAGTTAGAAGACAAATACGAAGATCATATCAAATCACTTTACCCTGTAACATAAAATCTAAAATGATTTACTGTTGAAAAACACAGGGAAAACTTGAAATGCACAATAAAGGTAAAAACGAACACAACAAAGGCTACTCAGTAGGGTCAAAGGATATTCACAGAGTTTAAAGAGTATCAGATTAAAGATTAAATGAAGGAATAAACAAGAATAAAGGATACAAACAATCAAGTAAATTAAAGGGCAAAATATCAAACAATAAATCCAGCACAACCTAAATAAAAGGGACAAGAAGAAGTAGTTCAATAGTTGCCCCTATCTTCTTGCATGAAGATATTTCCTTTCCTAGAATAAATCTTAATTAGTTTTAGGATATTTTCTTAGTTTCATTATTGTATAAATAAATCTCTTCTTGAGTTGTTAATGGTTCAAGTTTCATTGTTCATTGCTTGTTAAGTCATGACTGTTCATTCTACTTTGAACCTGGTTGTACCTTTGAAGGAAGATTTTCTAGACACTTGATGTACTCAGCCTTTTTGGAACCTTAATACAAAGCAGAGGATTCTGAATTTGGATTTACACAATTTTTGTTATCCTGTAAGTTCCAGTTATCAATCATTATGTTTTTCTTCATATGCTTATGACTTATAAAGATATCTAGGTAGGAATAATTGTGTCTCAATTTATTCCTATAAACTCCTAAAGTGATCATTATTAAGAGAATGGATCAATGAACTGTCTGTTTAGCTAATCCCCTCTAATCAATAAATCATTAGTATCTTTTGTAAGCTTAATTGTATTGCCTTGAATCTTTGGAACATATTTTAGAAGGTTTTCACACTTATGATTGTTTTGTTTCACAGTCTGGAAACTATGATAATCATATTATTTTATGTCTTCTTCTCACCACTATTTGATCTATATCACTGTGTAAATCTTTATAGAAGCCCTTTGCTGAGATATTAATATTATCCAAAGGATTAATTATTTCAATTCTACATCTGTATTCATTCATTGGTCTTCCAAAACTAAAACCAAAAACCCCAAAACAATTATTTTAGATTCTCTCGCATTGGTAGCCAACCTACTACATTTGAGGTACAACATCAGATTGGCATTGTTGCCGAGGATTCAAATTTTTTTAAGTTTCCCTTGGGACAACGATATTAATTCATTCTTTTCCTTTAATGTGATTAAATGGTTTAGAAAGGTTAAAATCATTCACCTAGGTGACTCCACACTCCCAAGATAGCACCTTTTAAACATACCTGATCTCGTTCAGAAGCTGACATAGTTAGTCCTCTGTCAGATCCTGAAAGGCTTCTAAGAAAAGCTAGTTCTAAAAAGGGACACAAACCATCTTCTTCTTCCTCTTCAATCCTACAGTTTGAAGAATTAGAATCATTTGACCCCTATAGTAATATCCCATCTGCTCCTGATTATTCCCAATTATCACCTAGGGTTGTTGAACTTCTAGGTAGAGGAGTTGATTTTAAGTCAGCCTACCTTATTCATTCATTAGAATCTCATCCAATACGCACACTACCACCAAGATCACCTAAAACTGAATCTACTTTGGGTGTTAATCTACCATAATATAAACCCACAGATTTCATATCCCCTACCACCTATCATTTTCCTTCCATTTTTGACTGACCCGAAGCTTCTTCTACTAAAAAACCTGAGGAGACCTTCTCTATATATCCCAATCCTCTCTTTGAAACAAAATAAGGTATTCCTTTATAGGTCCCAAAGTTAGTTCCTAAGACTCCTTTGAAGCCTTTTAGGAGATCTCCTCCTCCTTCACCTCCAACTAGTTCATTAACCCCTGAATCATCTTCCTCTACTTCTTCTTCATCCTCTACATCCACACAAACACCACATACTCGACCTGGACAAGCTCATACACCTCAAGTACATCATACACCCTACTGTCACGGCTTTCCCACCTATTGTATAGGCTAGATATACTACCTTAGTCTTACATAATAACCTTGATGCATTCCCAGTTGGACACTTAAAATACCTTCCCAAGTACAATGGAGAAACTGGTCCCTCAGCTGAGGACCATCTTCAAGCTTTTCTAGACTTTGCAAACAACATGAATATTGAACAAGAAAATGTTTATATGAGATTGTTTTTACAGTCACTTGAAGGAAATGTGAGGATTTGGTTTAGGCAATTACCAGCGGCTTCCATTAGAAATTGGGAAGAGCTTACAACCATATTTAAAAATAAATGGGGTGTGAAAAGGATCCTCTTTACTTCCTCACAGAATTTTAAGAGCTTAAAAGGAACTTCGGTGAACCAGTATCAGATTTTATCAAAAGATTCAATAAACTCTATCACAAAATTCCTGCTGATTGTAAGCCCCCTGAAGCAGCAGCTAAGTCTAGATCTTCTAAAGATTTTGATGGTTACTTTGTTGTTATGCTACAAGAGAGAACTTCAAGAACTCTTGAAGATATGCAAACAAATTCTATAGAAGTAGAAGAAAACAGGGCAGCCTCAACTTCTTTAAAACTTAAGGAAGAAAAGGGCCAAAGAAAACTCAAATCTGTTCAAGAAGCCTCTTATTCCTCTAAGACTAAATCAGAAGACTAAAAAATAGATGAAATAACATCTCTTCTTAGAAACCTATAAAATAGGATTTTAAATATTGAGACCCAATCTAGGACAATACAACAAACAGTTACTAGACCCCAAAACCAAAATCAAGGTCAATATAAAAGAAATCCACCACTACAAATTCTTTAGAGACCTAGAAATGATCAACATGTTCCTGCTCATCTATTAATAGATGAACAACAACCTGATGCTAATAATATGACAATTATTGAAGATATTAATAGTATGGATTCTTCTTCCAATCAAATAGTCATCATTCCTCTCTCACAAAAAAATCAAGTCCCTAAATATCACGCTTTCTCTGAATTTTTAATTGTAGAGTTAAACAAGAGGTATGATCTTAGGCCTAGACCTAGTCCTGGGAAACCTCCAAAGGAAACTCCAATAATTGAACCATGTACCAAAACTGTTGAAGCTCAAACAACTCTTATTCAGCCCTTAGATCAGTCAATTGATGCTACCCAATCTGGTAAAAACATTTTGACTACATTTAATGTTGAAAAATAATTGAGGGTTAAGATCCCAATTACACTATTAGAACTTTCTAAAAACCCTGGTTATAAAAGCCAAGTCACAAAATAGATACAAAATACCTCTGTTGATGCTTCAGGTGATGTCATAAGTCTACAAGATGAAAAACCAACAGTAGTTTTTGGCCCTAGTTCAGACATGATAGATGAGATAGTGCCTCCTTTCTATGTAACTCTTAAAACAAATGATTCCATGTTGTATAATTGTATGCTTGATTCAAGAGCATCACACAACCTTATGCCAAAATCTAACATGGACCATTTGAAACTTGACATAACTAGATCCTACCATGACCTGTACACCTTTGATTCCAAAAGGGTGCCCTGTTTGGGATTGATCAACGATCTAGTGGTTACCCTTGCCCAAATTCCAAAGAAAAGTGTAGTACTTGATACTGTTGTCATAGATATCCCTCCCAAGTTTGGAATGCTCCTTTCTAGGTCTTATTGTGCCAAATTAGGGGGAACTCTACAGATGGATATGCCATATGCTACTATTCCTGTTTATGGAGGAGAGAAATTAAGATTATATAGAGAGGTAATATTTGTACATACTATTTGTAAGACTAATCAGCCAAGGAACCATCCAATTTATGCAATAGATCAAGACTTTGGTTGTTTTCAACTCACTTCAAACCAACATAAAACTCAAGTCAAAATTGAAGAGGTAGTTGAAAGTCCTGAACCAAACCAAACTGATATTTGGAAACTTCTTTGATGGCTCTTGCACAAAAGATGGGGCAGGAGCTAGAGTAGTTTTAATTTCACCTGAAAAAAGAAAATATAACCCAATCATGTAAATTAGACTTCAAGGTTACAAATAATGTGGCTGAATATGAAGCTTTACTTTTAGGATTGCAATTAGCCAAAAACTTAAAAGTTCAAAACTTAAGTGTTTTTACTGCTTTGGAACTTATTGTTAAGCAAGTAAGAAATGTTTGCTAGACCAAGAAACCTAGACTTAGGTCCTAAGGAAATGAAGTATGGGATTCAGTTGAAAACTTCTTTGATGCTTTTAATCTGACTCATATTCCCAGAGATCAGAATATTCATGCAGATGCCTTAGCTGTCTCTCCTAGATCTTTTAAAATTCCTGATCATACTGATGTACTCTATCAGATACAAGTCAAATATAGGCCATCTATCCCAGATAATCTAAAACATTAGCAAATATTCAAAGATGATGAACATTTGAAATCATTTCTACGGGCAATAGATGATTTTTCAGTTCTACAAATTGATGAAGATAGAAATCAAATAAATGAAAATGAAAATGGAAATGATACTTCAGATTTTAAAACCCAAATTGTTAATCATGACATTATTCAATTATCTAATAATTTTATTCCAAAAGGACTCATTCCTTTAGAAAAATTGTTTGATCAAAATGATGTCCTCCGAAACCCTCAATCCATTTCTTCAGAAGATGACATAGAAGAGATTAACATTGGAACTAATAAAGATATAAAAAACATCAAAATATGTGCATCTATAGACCCTGAGATCAAAGCTCAATATCTTAAGTCAAGGAAAAATTATAAGGATGATTTTTCTTAGACTTATGTTGATCTAAAGACCTATGATACTTCATTAATACAACATAAGATTCCTTTGAAGCCAGAAGCAAAACCTTATCAACAGAAACTTAGAAGGATAAATCCAGCCCTTCTACCAACTATAGAAAGGGAGATTAAGAAAATTCTAGATTCTTAGATCATCCTCCCTCTTAGATATTCTAATTGGGTTGCAAATCTAGTTCCTGTTAGAAAGAAAAATGGAGAAATAAGACTTTGTGTGGATTTTAGAAATTTGAACAAGGAAGCAATAAAAGATAATTATCCTTTGCCCAAAATGGATCAGTTACTTCAAATGGTTTCAAGAGCACAAGGACTTTCTATGCTTGATGGTTTTTTAGGTTACAATAAGGTGAATGTTGATACAACAGACAGAGAGAAGACAACCTTTACTACATCCTGGGTTACATTCATGTATGCTAGGATGTCATTTGGCTTAACCAATACTGGAGCAACATTTCAGAGAGCTATGAACATAGATTTTATGGGTCAGGTAAATAAATTTGTGGCTATTTATCTTGATGACATAACCGTTTTTTCTAAATCTTATCAAAAACATCTAAAGCACTTGATGAAGGTTTTTGACAGGTGTAGAAAATTTGAAATATCATTGAACCCTAAAAAGTCCTTGTTTGTTGTCAAAGAAGGAAAATTGTTGGTCCATATAATTTCAATGGAGGGAATAGTAATCGAACCCAAATGAGTATCTGCCATTAAAACATTGACCTTACCTAGAAACAAGAAGGAGATGAAAGCTTTTCTAGGCAAGATTACTTTTCTATGGAGATTCATTCCAAATTATGCAGAGATTGTAAAATATATAACTGAGATGCTCTGAAAGGACCATGAAGTCAAATGGACTTCCTCTTCTAGGCATGCATTTGGACAAATAAAAAGGGCTATCTCTGAAGCTCCGACCTTAGCCATCCCTGATTATACTAAGCCATTTAGTATTTTCTATTTTTCCTCTAAAACAACTGTTGCTGCCATTCTATTACAGAAAAATGAGGATTCCCACGACCAACCCATAGCCTTTTTCATCAAGGTTATGAGAGATGTTGAGCTTAAGTATGAAATCATTGAGAAGCAAGTTGATGCCCTCATTCAAGCCCTGAAATCATTCAAGATGTATGTCTTACATTCACCTATTACTGCTTATGTCCTGAGTAGTGCTATGAAAATTATCCTAACCCAACCAGACACTGATGGGAAAAGAGGTATATGGATCACTCAAATTCTATAGTTTGATCTAACTATCAAGACTACCAAGCTAGTAAAAGGTCAAGGATTAGCCAAGCTTCTAGCTAAATCCAACTGCAAAGTACTTGGAATCAATTCTATTTTAGAAATACAAGGGAAGAATACATAAGAACCTTCTATCCTTACAGAAGGGTAGAATCCACAAGAATATTCCCTTCATCCTAAAGAAAATAACCCACAAGAACCTCTACCTTCAGAGCAGTTCAATCCTATACACATTGATGAAAAATTCTTGTTGTCAAACAGGTATCAAGATATTGTAAACTTCTAGATCCATTTTGAGTGTCCAGCATCGTTCTACAAAACCCAGTGTAAGACCCTTAAGTTAAAATAAGTCAAGTACTGCATTATAAATGCAAATTTATACTGGAAAGATCCACTGAATATTTTGTTATTATGTTTAACAAAATTAGAAACTGAAGGAATCATTGATCAGTTTCATACAGGTTTTTGTGGGGGACATTATGCTTGGAAAGAAACAACATACAAGATTATGAGGGGAGGATTTTATTGGCCCACATTGTTCTTACAAGTAGGGGCAAAGGTCATAGGTTCTGTTCCTTATCAAATGTTTGCTAGTAAACAAAAATTAGTTTCTCTTCCACTTGTTCCATCAATAATGTCAATACCTTTTTCTCAATGGGGATTAGATTTTGTTGGAGAGATTCACCCCAATTCAAGTAATCAACATAGATGGATCCTCACTGCAACATACTACTTTACTAAATGGGTGGAATCAATTCCAGTCAGAAATGCTACTGATTCAGTAGTAATTAAGTTTATTGAGGAGAATATCTTATCTAGATTTGGTTGCCCAACTCAAATTGTCACTAATAATGAAGCAACTTTTCTAGTGTTAAAATGATTGACTTTTGTTAGAAATATCAGTTTCTATTACATCATTCAACTCCATACTACCCTCAAGGTAATGGCCTTGTAGAGTCATCAAACAAAATTCTAGTAAAGGTAATCGAAAAGACTCTAGTTGATCATAAAATGAGTTGGGATTCACATTTGATCTCTGCAGTATAAACAAACAGAATTACTCCAAAGAGATCAACTGGAAAATCTCCATTTCAATTAGTCTATGGGAAAGATGCAATCTTCCCTACCAATTTAGCCTTCCCTGTTTTAAAATTCCTGCAGGATTCAATAGATGAACCTAATGAATTTTCAAGAAGAATAAATCCGATTATTGAACTTAATGAAGACAGAGATGAAGTTCAACACAAATTGAAGAAATATCATAATAAAATGAAGGCCCTATTTGACAAAAGAGCAAGGGAAAGGGACTTTAAGGAATGCGATATAGTTATAAGATGGGATGCTAGGAGAGAAGAGAAAGGAAAGCATGACAAATTTGACAATCTATGGTTTGGACCTTTAGCAATTTCTGAAGTGAAGGGTAACAACACTTTTGTGCTGCAGAATCCTACAGCATAAAAGTAAATAGTTTTCATTGTAAATACTTTGGTTTTCTTTTACTTTTAAAGATGTCAATGTGATCTTTTTTACAACAAGGACTCCATAGCCCGAGGAGAAGGCACATGGATCTGCAGGTTCTCTACATTCTATAGGAGAAGGAGTCCCCAGATGGAGCCAATGTTGTAGCATTTTTTGGTTTTGATAAGATAGAATAAATTAATAAAAAAAAATGTATTTTGAAAAAACGTTAAGTTAGGATATGGACATAACAATATTGAATAAAATGTTTTTGAAAATATCTTGATGATGATGTCCATATCAAAGAAAATGTTAGGTTATATGTCTTAAAAAAATCAAGACAAAAAGAAAATGTTAGGTTAGAAAGAAAAGAAAACAAATAAACTTTGAAAGTGAGCAAGTCTAAATGCCACTATTATTTTTTCCGCAAAATAATGGTTGTGTGCAGTTTGTCATAAATGCCACAACTCGTGACATTCAAATAGTTTAATCTTGACTGCTTCATGCTTTAAATTTGATGCTATAATTAGAGAATAAATATTTGGCCAAACTATTTAATCTTGGCAGATCAGTAGTTAGGTAGAGAATAATAAGGTGCTTATCAATTTAATCTGAGCCCATGGATGTTATAAGGTTAGAATTATATAGTTTGATTTAAAAATAAAAATAAAAAGAAAGGAAAAGGGTTTGCTAGCTTAAATTCACCCATTAAGTGAAGAAAAATTGATAGGATAAGAAAAGGGTAAGTAGAAGAAAGGTTGTAGAATTATGATGATTGATTGGACAAAATGTACATTTATCATGTTTTACCATATGTTTCTATGTTCATGAGGCAATTACACAAAACAAATGAAGGTCTACAAGATCAATTAATTAACTTCCTTCATCCCCATTCATCCCTATATTTACTAATTTCCCCTTCCCACCTTCAAACAGTTCATATTCATTCATTTTCCATAAAAAAGCCCTTTTCCTAAGGTTAAAATCCTTTTTCCTAGGAAAAGTGAAAACCCCATGTTAAATCCCCTTTTACCCAAAAACCCACAAAAATATGTTTAGCCTAAGTATTGATGTATATATGTGAAAGGAAAATAACTCATGAAAAAGCATTATAGTTAGTGTATTTCCCCTTCCCGCTTATGTTTCATATTAAGGCTAACTTATAGTATTAAACCCCTAAAAGTCCCCTTTCACGTATATTATTAACTCGCTTTACTAAATATCCTGAAACCATAAGTTTTATTATAAAACTATGTATTCCATAACACATCGCATATTGGCGGATCGCAAACTTTTCAATGTGCATGCACTCTCCTCCGCATTGCAATATGTGATGCACGATGGACTCGAACCCGACGCAAATATATTTCAATATTCATTGCCCATTTTGCATCTGCTCCTCATTGCAAGTCTAGGCTGAAACATACACCCTCCACCATTGCGATCTCTGATATGCAATGGGAACCCAGACCTGATCGCAGTATTATCCATGATTTATTTTCCATATCGTGTCCGGCCCCTATCGCATTCCTTTGTGATAGGCCTTCCTTTGCTAAACTGCGATTACGATATGCGATGAACCCGGACCCGACGTCATTTATCTACCCAAATTCTTACTATTTCAAGTCTTCCATACCTTGTTTTGCAAAGAATTTCTTTGTTAATTTTTTTTTATGATTTAAACAAAGAACCAACTTAAACCTCTATTTAACCATAAAACCCCACTAATCTCAGTTTTTAACCCATAATAAATCCCATACCGCCATGATTAATCGTTAGGCCCCTCTGTTTCTCTTTCCTCTTACCTCCACGCTACTCTTTTGCTCCACCACTGTTCAATCAAATCCATTCAAATCCAACGACCCTCAGCGATTTTGGGTTGGCTCTCTATCCGAGCATTACCTACTCAAAAAAGCAGTATTCCATCGACCTCTCATTGCTACGTGTCAAGCTCTAAACTGTATCGGGTGACCTCTCCCAAAAAACACCTGTGCCTCATAAGCGGTGTAATGAAAACCAAAACCACCTCCTGCATAATGACAAAATGGCCACTGCCCACTTTGCGCCATAATTCAAAAAGTAAAATGTTTTTCCATTTAAACCTAAAAATCACCAGTTTGCTTTGTTTCGCCCATTTACACAGTGAAACCTTCATAAACCTATACGACCAATAAAACCATTGTTTTACCTTTTGATATGCTCTAGACTCCTTCCAATATCCTTTCGAGCTCAGTAAAGCCATTGACGACCTTCTCTATCACCTATGTTTTTCTTAACAATTTCTGTGTTTTGCAGGTAAAAACTCCTGTTCCAAGCTTACAAATAAAAAAGATTGCATACAGTTAGAAGGCAAATATGAAGATCATATCAAATCACTTTACCCTGTAACATAAAATCTAAAATGATTTACTGTTGAAAAGCATAGTAAAAAACTGAAATGCACTGTAAAGATAAAAAGGAACACAATGAAGGCTACTCAACAGGGTCAAAGGATATTCACAGAGTTTAAAGAGTATCAGATGAAAGATAAAATAAAGGAATCAACAAGCGTAAAGGATACAAACAATCAAGCAGCTTAAAGGGAAAAATATCAAACAACAAAGCTAGCACAACCTGAATAAAAGGGATAGCAAGAAGTAGTTCAATAGCTGCCCATATCTTCTTGCATGAATATATTTCCTTTCCTAGAAGAAACCTTAATCAGTTTTAGGATATTTTCTTAGTTTCATTATTGTATATATAACTCTCTTCTTGAGTTTTTAATGGTTCAAGGTTCATTGTTCATTGCTTGTTAAGTCGACTATTCATTCTACTTTGAACCTGGTTGCACCTTTGAAAGAAGATTTTCTAGACACTTGATGTACTGTGTCTTTTGGAACCTTAATACAAAGCAGAGGATTCTAAATTTGGTTTTGCACCATTTTTGTTATCCTGTAAGTTTTTCCAATTATCAATCATTATGTTTTTCTTCATATGCTTATGACTTATAGAGATATCTAGGTAGAAATAATTGTGTCTCAATTTATTCCTATAAACTCCTGAAGTGATCATTTATTAAGAGAATGGATAATGAACTGTCTGTTTAGCTAATCCCCTCTAATCAATAAATCATCAGTATCTTTTGTAATCTTAAGTATATTGCCTTGAATCTTTGGAACGTAGTTTAGAAGGTTTTCATACTTATGATTGTTCTGTTTTACAGTCTGGAAACTATGATAATCATATTATTTTATGTCTTCTTCTCACCACTATTTGATCTATATCACTGAGTAAATATTTAGTGTAGCCCTTTGTTGAGATATTAATATTATCCAAAGGATTAAGTATTTCAATTCTACATATGTCTTCATTCATTGGTCTTCCAAAACTAGAACCAAAAATCCCAAAACAATTATTTTAGATGCTCTGGCATTGGTAGCTAACCTACTACTATCTTAGAGGTACAACATCATCACTAGAATCCAACAAAGAAGGAAATTGAGGATTGGTTGGATAGAAAAATCCACGAATTCACGGTGCAAGAGAAAAAAAATATGCGATTGATGAAAGAATAGTGGTTGGATAGGTAATTGTACATAGAGATCCACAAAATTTTCTTTTGTTCCTTCCCAATTGAGTTATACGAGTGGATCACTAAATTAGTGGATGGACAAGGAAGGTGGAGGCTTGACGGTCCAATAGTGTGGACCCCAGAGTTAGTGCAAGGATTGGAAGCCTATGAAGATAATATCATGCACACTGTCAATCACTGGCTTGATTGCATATGAGGAGGATTTGTGACAAAGTTCGCAGTCGATACCTTGGTCAGCTACAATGAAGCAGAGCGAAACTTCTTCAAGGGACCACGAGGTAAGCATTTAATATATTTAAATACTTGGATTAAAATGATCTTGTGTGAAAAGAGGTTTATTCAATTACATTGATGTTTGGAGCTACGCAAAGTGGAAATTTGTTCATGGATAGAAAAAGAACAGTTCCTGACTATAGCCTGCTAATTGAGCCCCCTTTGAGTGATGATGAAGGAGAAGCACATGCTTCACGCAGAGTGTTGTCCAACTAATAAGGCCAGGGTTCTCATGAATACCCCATCTTCCCATACCACCTCCATATTCACCTCCATCACATACGCCTTCACCCACACTGCCACCACCGTTCAATATGGCGAATACAGTGAAGTTTCCCATTTTCAAGGGCTTGGGAAATGAGGACCCAGACCAGTTTTGGTTGGTTACGAAGGTTGTGTAGTAGGCCCAAAACATTATAGATGATCAGATGAAGAAAGAAATTTTGTTTACTGCTTTACAGGAATGCGCGCTAACGTGGTACATTAAGTTATGCATTGATAACCTTATGTCTGCGTCGGCGGATATTCAGACTGTGTTGAATAAGGAATTCAGTAGACCCAAGTTTGAAGCACAATCGATCATACAAGGAGATCATGATGAAGCTTGGTGAGACACCCTGGAACCTGGAACAGAGATTCAAGTGCAAGATTCGTGAAGCTAACATGAATATTATAGATGGGTAGAACCGCAAATGGTTTGTGGCTTCGCTCTTTCCTCATCTAAGGGTTTCTTTATCACAACAAAATATTGGGACCCAAGCAGAAGCCCTAGAGATTGTGATGAGATTGAACAAGGGAATAATTCAAGATATTGCTTTGGGAGTTCAACAGATTCACACAGAGTTACAAAACCTTTACCTAGAATTCCAAAGTCTGAAGAAGGCTATAGCGGCTCGGCAAGAAGTGCACGAAAACATTTGGTGCTTGATATGTAAGAGTCAGGGGCATGATAAAGATCATTTCCCTATATTCGTGAATTATGTTGTAGGAGGAGGGTCGATGCTTCTAAGACCGAAAGCTCAAGCAGGGCCAAGTATAGGGCCCACGCTATGGTGTGCTATCTGTCAGATAGGTTGAAAGCATGTGACAAACAATTGCCACTTGTTGCAGAAATTTGTATAGACACCGGAATAGCTCTTCTACAACTTCTGCAAATTAGTGGGTCACGATGAGTGTAACTGCTATAGTTATGAATTGATGATGGATAGAACGCCCACAAATCATATGCATACTAAAACTTGGCCTCTAGACCAAGGCACCGGGGGAGCACGAGGAGGATATCAGGGGCGCAGATGAGGCCGAGGTGGAGGAGGACCTGCGAGAGTTCAGGGACAAGTTATTTGCTACAATTGTGGAGGGCCAGGACACTACGCACAAGAATGTATGAACCCAATTTTCCTATTGTGTCAATATTTTACTCAGTTTGACCATGCAACAGAAGATTTTCCTGTATTAATATCCAAGATGTGTGAAAATGGGATGCAGCCGCAACAACCTACCCATAACCTGTAGATGATGAGGGCTGAACCTCATGAAGGGGATCCTAATGTGAATATCATGTTGCAAAATGGAATGGTGACTAGTGAGGATAAGGGAATGCAGCTTGAAGAAAGTGAATGGGTCCGAAAAGCTCTAAAGAAGGAGGTTGGCTTTGATATAGAGCATGCAAAAGAAACCTTCATGGAAGCAAAGAAAATCTTCGCTGAGGCTTCTACCTCAGGAAGTCAAGATAAGCAGTCCAAAGAAATGGACCCATACATGCTTACTACCTTTTTGGACATGTGTATGAAGCTACTACACGATAGGAAGGTCGTGAAGGGATTGCAAGAGTTGATCAATAAATGCGCTATTAAAGAAAATAATCTTGACGGATTGCACGTGGTTAGGAAAATTGGTAAGCATAAGGCAAGAACAGGGCGTGAGATGAGGCTTACTGCACAAATAGGCGAATATGAAATGGACCAAGTTATTCTAGATCTTGGGTCAGATGTAAATGTTTTGCAAAAACAAACATGGGAGAGAATGGGAAGAATTGCACTACAATGGTCTCCTATTCAATTAAGGATGATGAATCAGCAAAAGATTATCCCCATGGGAAGATTGCAGAGAGTGAAAGTTGATATTGAAGGCACAAGCACGTTGGCTGATTTTGAAGTGACAGAGATTGTCGATGACAACAATCCCCGCCCCACACTCCTTGGGATCGATTGGGCTATTGACATGAATGGGGTGATCAACTTGAAGAAGCAGATGATGTCTTTTGAAAGAAAATCGCTCTGCGTAGTAATGCCTTTGGACCCTGCAGAAGGACCACATTATACTAAACCGATCCGTGATTATGAAAATGATGATTACTTAGACCAAATTTATAATATAATGGCACAAGGTCAATATTGGGTGAATTCGACAATTGATGGACGTATTGCATGGGACCGCGAAAGCTCTTGTACATCAGATTCAGATGAGGAATTGAAACACTCGAAGAATCGATTGCACGAAGTGTCTACACTACGTTGTAACATGATGACCAAATCACTGCACTGTGTATTGTCAAAGGTAAGAAGTTTTCCTTACAAAACCTTTATCTAGAATTCCAAAGTCTGAAGAAGGTTATAGCAGCTCAGCGAGAAGTTCACGAAGAAGTTTGGTGCTTGATATGTAAGAGTCAGGGGCATGATAAATATCATTTCCCTATCTTCGTGAATTATGTTGTAGGAGGAGGTTGATGCCTCTAAGACCAAGAGCTCAAGTAGGGCCAAGTATAAGGCCCACGCTGTGGTGTGCTATCTATCAGGTAGCTGGAAAGCATGTGACAAACAATTGTCACTTGTTGCAGAAATTTGTATAGACGCCGCAACAACTCTTCTACGAATTCTACAAATCAGTGGGTCATGATGAGCATAATTTCCATAGTTATGAGTTGATGATGGACAGAACACCCACAGATTGGATGCATACTGAAACTTGGCCGCTAGACCAAGGCACTGGGGAGCGCGAGGAGGATATCAGGGGTGCGGACTAGGATGGCGCAACTATAGAAGAATGATGAGGGTGCATTTTGGTCACCCAAAGGTGTGATTGATAAAGAAATATGATGGGAGGAGTGATCCACATGATCACTTGGCAAAATGGACTGATGCTATGGAGAAATTCAACTTGTGAAATTGAATGGAGATCCATTTCCAGGAAAGGTAAATGGCAGGAGATTGAAGTCATACACCTGAGATCTGAATAGATGACTATATGAGGGTAGCATAGGCTTAGCGCTCTAGGAATATGCAAGGAGGCATGGGAATATAAACTACACTACCCGAGTTGTAGAGCTATGCTATGAGGGGTCTGCACGAAATAGAAGGGTGTCACAGTATTAGTAGACGCGCGAAGGGCGCTACGTTATAGGAAGAAGGAATTTCATGTGCATGTGGATGCATCATGTATTATGCTGGGAGTAGTATTGACATAGGATGGTGAAGGAGAACTGGATCACTTGATAGCATTTGCAAGCAAGAAGTTGCGAAAGGCTGAAATCAAGTGTGAAATCTTTGGAAATATGCCGCCAATCTCGCATTTATGAACAGATTTTGTGGGGAACAGTCCAATTTGAATTCGAAATTGTCTATAAATTACATATGGTCATCTAGCGAGAAACACTTTTCATTTTGAGAATTTCTAAGTGTTGTTGTCTATTGCGTGAGCTCTTTGAGGATTTTTTTGCAAACCCTGTGTCTAAGTCCGAACAGAACTTCATTAACAACGTCATGTCTACACCAGCTGAAACCACTAGTACTCGTGGTGTTGTCACCTCTGAGGGAGCTACCCTTGACGTCATGAGTATGGAGGTTCCTGCAGCAGTGCCTAAGGTGCCAAGGTCACCTAGGCCAAAGCCTATGCCATCATGAGAGGCTCCCAAGATAAAGAAGGATAAACAAAATAAGGCATTGCCGATGTGTGAATCCCCAAGGAAACATGTAGCCACACAGGCTTAGAGAAAAGAACAACCAACCATGCAGGAGAAAGGAAAAGTGGTAGACCTGGGTGCTAACGAGGGTGTGAAAGACATAGATGTCGAGGGGGTAGAGCTTATTTTGAAGCTACCAGAGCACATCCCTTCACACCGAGGTAAGGTGGAGGTCCTGAAGGACCCAGATGAGGGACAGTTCCTCCTGAACATACCCCTACTTCCAGAAAAAATCACTTTTGAAGGTCAACACTTGGCGCGTGTCCCACATCTGAAACTTGAAGATTGGGATTTGGGAGATGTTGAGCAATTTCCCCACCTAGCCATGAATGCCTTCATGAAGTGAGTGTTCTACAAGGAGTCTTGTGTCATCCCGTTGGAGCTGGTGGAATGGATTCATAGGCTAAACAAGGCAGGGTTGTTGAACCTCCTATGGGTGCCTCACTACCACCACACCCCTATAAATTTGATAGTCATTAAGAAGTTGTTGTTCCTTGTGCATGACAAGTGCTTGTGGTTGACTGAGCCCATACAATCAATGCTATGCTGATCCATAGGATCACATTGTTACCTCACTTTGGAATGAATCCTGCAAAGGCATTTGGAGGAAAGACAGGCGAGCACGACCTTGCCGAGAAGATGAAGGACAAGTTAAAACATATCATGAAAGCACGAAAGTATTCTATTTCCAATATTACTAACCCCGCAGTGAAGGTGGTCACCCAAATTTTGGCAGGAAAAGTGATGAGAAAGTGTCACATGGATGAGGAGCTGACACTAGTAGTTTCGTTAGTGGCTCAGTGCGTGGAGGGTGTATAGTTCAATTAGGCACGCTACCTGTGCAGCGAGTTCCTCGGAAACTACAAAGAGGCATAGGACCAAAGTAAAACTTTCCATTACTTATGGCTATTACTGTCAATAAAGTTGGTCATGAGGGAGTTGCCGGAGGATAGCTAGTTTCCTCCAATTCAGACAGATTTACCAGAAGGAGCAAAGTTTGCTTCACTATGGGCCACAAAGGACTCTGTGTGGGTTCGAGAAACTAAATTTTTTTGGGTATTGATGGAGATGAGAATAAATATGGCCATCAATCGAAATTCGTGGTTTTCACCAACCATCTTTGAGCAGTTGTATGGGTACGCAGAGCTCAAAGCAGACTTCCACCATGTGTACATCTAGGTGCTCAAGGATCTGGACCAGAAGTGGCATGATTTCCCCTACTTGGCTACGAATGATGCCATCATAGAGGTCTTCAAGAAATGGCCAGCTGATTGGCACACACCATCAGATTTGGCCACTGGGACTAGCAAGTCCACAGAGAAGAAAAAAAAGGAAGTGGCATGACTGAAGGTGCAGTAGTTGGCAGAAAAGAGGAAGAAGGAGACCGAGGACAAGGAACGTATAGAAGTGGAGCACACTGCAAAGGAACAAGCAAAGTTGGAAGAGCATGGCTCTGACAAAATTCAAAAATATCCTTCGCCCCAAATGGAGGAAGAATAATAGTCAGAACAGGTTGGTAGAGATATGAAGAGCACCCCTTTTCATGTAAGGCGGCATAGGGAATAGGAAAAGGAGGGACAATGAAAGAATACCAAAGCCTCCAAATCATCATTAGATCCAATCACCTTGATGGAGGGTGACTTGGATGATATTTGAGATAATGTAAGGGATACGATAGTGGAACTGTTGCAACAGAAGCAGGCACTAAGTACCATAAAGGTGGGTCTGCGTGAGTAGAAAATAAAAACAACTCAACTGCAGGCAGGTGCAAGGTAGAGCATCCCGACATCAACTACTTTGGAATTGGGGACCACTCAAGCCATAGATTTTGTTCGATCCATGGATCTATAGGAAGTTGTGCTGCCGGATGGAGCTCTAAGTGTGGAGGCAGAAGCTGACAAAGCTACTGTCAGCGCTTTAAAAAAATTTGGTTTGAACTCGGCCACACTCCCTAGTGAATTCCTTCACACGTTGCAAGCAGGTCTAATTGTAGAGCTTCAGGCCCAAGAGCAGTGCGTGTGTTGGCTTGTTGGGGCATGACCCAGGTTCGGAGTTAATTAGCTAAACAAATCCTTGTACTATTGGCCCTTTCGGCAACAGTTCACGGAGCGTGGACTGAGGTCTCACTCGAAGTAGTATGGGAGGGTGTTGGAACCAGGTTTCCACACCCTTGAGATGTCTGAGAGGTTTTACTAGTCCAACTATTCGTCCCTGCATGTAGGTCACTTCACGGAATTCCCTGTTCCTCACACCCTAATACACTGCCTTCACGCAGCCCTAGCCAGGGCTTGTGGAGCTTTCGCGCTGCTAGAGCAAAGCTCTGTGATATTATCTGAGATCTCACTTATCTTCATATACTAGTTAATTACCTTCATGTACTTGGATGCCTTACGTTATATTTATTTATACAAAACATTCATATGAGTTTGTGCAACAAATAAACAATATACTTGCAATATATACCCAATCATACATTAAAATAAGACAAGATACACAGGAATATGGTAAACTTCTCTTTATTGATTCTTTCAATGGTTACAGACTCAACCTACCCTGTGGACTGAGCTGCAGAGCCTTCTCCTACTCTACAACCCAAAGACACACTTTACACTTTGACTCAATCACTTAGACTTATCATTCCCCTTCCTTTTTCCTCTCCTTTTTGTACTTAGAGCCTCGCTCTATTTATACAATCCCATGGCCCGCAGACCATGGGTAGGTTTATCTAGCTGACATTACATTATAAAAACTAGGGCGGACAACCCTGTGACTCTATTATGATTTCAAGCTCTGTGCCCACAATTCATGGAGCTTTTACAATTGGATTTGGTCAAAACATGGGCTTTAAGCCCCAAAACATGCCTTGGGGGGATTCCATGCCCAACATGCCCCCAACACAAACATAGTGACTCACCCTCGAGTCACTCTATCGATGCAGAGATATTCACATGGAGTCCTTCCAACTCTGCTTGAACTGCTGCAAGGTCGGCAGTGCACAGAGTTGTTGCCTGCTAGATCTCTCGTACGCGTTGGTCTGAGACCGCGGTGTCGAAATTGCTTCTGTGAATCTATGCTTGTGTCCCCTACATCTGTTTATATTCCTGCACCTTCGTCCGGATCCTTGGAGTGCGAAGACTGTGCTTCTGTCGGCTAGTCAGATAGTCGGGCCAACTGTGTAGGGCTTCAATTTGCTGCCATTCACTTTGCCTGGGAAAGGCTCTCCATTTAGCTTGACTAGATGTACTGCACCTCCATCTGTAACCTTCTTGACAATGTATGGTCCCATCCATTACATTCAGAACTTTCCTAGTAATTTATCAAACTTACTGTCATACAACAACACTAAATCATTTACCTTGAAGGTGTGCAACTTAATATGGCGATTGTGCGAGGCCTTCTTGCACTAATTTCACACCTGTTGATGGAAGCCAGCCAGGAACCATTCCTCCTCAAGTTCTTCCAACTGCACGAGCCTCTATTCTAGGGCTTCTCAATTTGTCATACCTATGAGTGCTACTATGCGTGGACTAGGTATGATATACTCCATTGGCATGACAGCTTCCACGCCATAAACCAACCGAAAAGGTGTCTGTCCCGTCAGTTTCTTGCATGTTGTCTTGGAAGCCCATAGTACTGCAAGTACATGCAGGTCCTAATCACTCCACTGTGCATTGCATACTTTAGCAATGCAGTCTCTAGTATTTTGTTGAAAGATTCTACTCTCCCATTGGCTTGTGGGTGATACGGTGTGCTTTTTTGATGGTACACCTAAAACTCTTCTATTAGCGCGCTGATGGTTTCATTCAAGAAATGTGTACAACAATCACTCATCAATATTTTTAGAAATCCAAATTGAGTCAACACATGTTCAAACAAAACCTTCACAACCGTGGCAATCGTGCAGTCTTTGACTAGTTGTGCTTCTGCCCACTGTGTTGGGTACTCTATCGCGGTTGCAATGTATCTCGCACCCTTTTTTCCTTGAGGTTTGATAGGTTCTACAAAGTTGATTTCCCACTTTTTGAAGGGCTGCAGCATCATTTTTGGATTCAGAGGCATCTCGTCCCTCCACGATGGTTTACATATCCTTTGACATATATCATAGGCCTTACAGTGTGCTTTTGAATTTTGATGAAGAGTTGGCCACCACGACCCTACGCAGAGAATATTTTGTGCAATTGCTTGTCCTGCATAGTGTCCTCCTTGCTATCGAGAAATCTAGTGTCTATGCAGAGCTACTAGTCCCACTAATATGGGTAGCTATCTTAGAAACAAACAGATTAAAGTTACTTTCACTTTCATTTATGAGAAGTAGATAGGAGAGGAGAAAAGAATACCAAACTTGATCTCTCACTTGGTTCTCCACTTGTTCCTTCTCCTCTTTGACAGATGTTTGCCACTCTTCCCTTGACCACTTCGCTTAAAAGAGTACCTGTAAAATCAAGACAGCATAATACCTTCAAAGTGCATAGATCTACAGTCATAAACAATATAGGACCAGATATATATTTACCACATACATGCATATATCAGTTAACATACAAGAATCTGGAGGAAAAATCGAATAGCTTTACTGATATAGAGGTTAGAAGACAGGATTACAGCCCATTGATCTGACCTAGCGTCATCCTCCCAGCATGAAATCCCTTCTTCACCTCATGAAAAGCTTAGATCACCCAACACTATGATATTGCACCAGGAAACCAACAACACTTCCTTACAAG
>APFE030888770.1:10670-32656 GCA_000404065.3 Pinus taeda | reverse complement strand
AAAACATACTAGAGGCATAGGTTCCAAGCTAATGTCCAAGATGGGCTATGAAGGAAAAGGCTTGGGTAGACATGCACAAGGTATTGTTGAGCCAATAATGATTGAGGAAAGGCCTATGTATTTGGGTCTTGGCTATGGACAAGCTTATGGCGAAAGTTCCAAAGCTGCCATGAAGACCATTAAAACAGCTCCAAGAAGAAGTTACATTGCAGGTCTTCAAGAGTGTGAAGGGTGTATTCAGGAGGAATGCAATAGCTTGAAACATCATTTTCAGGATGCATGTGTTCAAAAGCACACACTTGAACCAGAGAGTTGTGAAGAATCTAACAACCTTGAAGAGATTGATGGTGTTCCAAAGGGAGCCACTTCTTCATTTGATTCACCTCCTCATGTAGGCAATAAAGGTGTAAGAGAAAGGTATAAATCTGGTTCTAAACATTTTCCTTTTGATTGTGCAAAGCATGATAAATTTCCACATAGAAATGGGAAAATAATTTCATGTTCCTTTTGTGGGTTGGATAACCATAATGTTTCTAGATGTTGGAAGAGAATGGCCACATACAAGAAACTTTTGAAGGAAAAGAAGCAATAAGCCAAAGGTCCAATGGGCAAGGCAAATTATGTTGCCGAGAGGATGCACATGCAGTGCACTTACTGCCATAAGCAAGGACATCTTGTTGCAAAATGTTGGACTCTAAATCCAGCAATGCTTCCACGAAAGCTAAAGAAAGTGGAAAGAGAAGATGGCAGAAATGGAAAGGAAGATTCCATGATTGATGTGTCTCAAAATGATTCACATGTTGATGCTGATGTGCAAACAAAGGTAGTACCTTTGAAAGGGATTAGTGAGAAATGGCTAGAGTTCTTATCCAATTAAGGTTGCATGTCTATTGATGCATCTATTTGCATTTCTTTGTTAATGAGATACAAGTTGCAGGTTTCTACCAAGATGGTGAATGGAAAAAGGTTGAGTAGGAGACTCACTTTGTTGCTACAACATTATATTTCATTTCAACTTCGAAAGTATAGTGTGCTTAAGCGAAAGTTGAAAGATGAAATGCATGCATGAGATTGATGTGCATGAACACAGGGATACTCATGATTTCCTTGTATTTGAACATGTATGTGTGATTAACTTGCAGGTTTGATTGCTTTGACATACTTGTGATGCAATGTTGACTTGGGAGAAGTTAACTTGGTCTCCTAGATGGGGATAATGATGAAGTGTTTCATCTTTTGCAAAGAGTCCAAATGGTCTTTTTCTACATGCTTGACTTGAAGGGTCATTTGTTTTAAGGCATGTTTTGTGACTTATTGGGCTCTCAAATAAGTAAAAAAAAGGGCCCTCTCCTCACCATATGAAGATATGACATCTGTTTCTTTTGTTGAAGCAGGAGTTTAGGCCATCCAGTTGTTGTCTGTATTTCTGTTGTTGTTAACAGTTGTTGTTGACAACTTGTCAAACAGGTACAAATGAAAGTTTTAGTGGAGCAGATGTACTTCACATTTGTTTGAGCCACCTTGGATCAATGATCCAGGCAAAGAAGCTCAAAACTACCTTCTATAACCACTTCAGCATGATTTCTGCACGAAGGCAAGGAGGAAGACAATTCTTCCCAGGAAGACCAGCCCATCCAGGAGGGGAAGTGGTTAGAGACTTTGGTTCAGAGGCACCATGCAAAGGCAAGTGTAGGGAGACTAAAAGAAGAGGGCGAGTCACTCTCATTTACTGTTCAGATCAGTATATCAATCTTTTGGAGACCAGAAGTTCTTTAGTGGGAAGGCGTGATCCAAAAATGGATCCTGAATAAACCTTTAAGTCTAAAAGACTTCATAAGAGGTAAAAGGTGCCAAATGGCACAAATCCTTTGTAAATCAGAGGAAAATGAAAATCCAAGGAAGTTCCTGGAACTAGCCCCATTGCAGAGATTGTCGCATTCTAAATCTACTGCAACTTGAATGGGCAAAAACTAACTTAGGATGCAGAAGTCATAACAAAATGAAGCTGCCCTTTTTCCTTTGGAAAAAGAGGCAAAATCCCCTAAGAATGGGTCTCAAAAACCCTCTAAATCTTCAAGTCTTCTAAAAATCCAAAAATCCATTGCAAAGGGAGAAGTTTTGGAAATATCGGATTACACTATCGGAAGGCAAAACCATAGAAAAAAACATTGAAAAATGGGTTTATCAATGGTCAACAGAGCAATGAACAGGAGCCGTTGGATCTAGTCGATCAATGGTCTAGATTCGATCGGAAAATCACAATTGGTAGTGGCAGGCGGATGATATTGGAACATGTTATATGATTGTTGCGATCGCAATATCGCATTGGAGCTACGTAACGACGCGGGGCTATATATATGTATATATGCGATGCGATAGCTGGACCCAACAAGGCTATAGACGGTAATTGATATATTTTGAAGTCCGTCAAAAGGTAGTTTTATGTGTATTTTTGCATATTTCGTTAATAAACGAAAAGCAAAGGAATGCGCTAATGCGATGAATTTAGACCCGAAGGGGTTCCGAAATGCAAATGAATAATATTTCAAATCCGCCATAAGGCCGTTTTGAGGGATTTTGCAATGTTTTAATGTATTTTAAAATACAAAGGGGAAACCATGAAACATGGGCATTGCGACTTGCAATAGCGATTTTAGGCGGAACCGATAGTGTTATAAAGCGGAATTAAGGACTTTTAAAGTCTGATAAACAGAGATTTGGCAATTTTTCCCGTGTTTTACAACGTTTCTTTGTGTAAACAGGGAACGACTGTTTCTGGGGGATTTCAAGCGCCGATGCACTCTTCCATTGTAGAACAGGTGGCCACCTCCCCTAAAGGCGTTAACAATGATTATTTAACGCTCAAAGAGGGGATTTGAGTGGACCATGGCCGGAAGACAGAGAGCCCGAGAGGGAAAATGAACCAACATGGTTGATTTGGCTTAAAAATCCATAGAACGACAGAGACAAGGGTTGTTGTTGGTTGTTGGGGTTTTGTTGCTGAAAGTGAAGCCAAAGCAGGGAGGTAAGGCGAAGGAGGTAGCGCAAAAGCAAAAAGAGCAGTCGAGGGAGTCACTTGGAAGTCAAGTGAAAAGCCAAGAGGGCTATAAACTGATAGAGAGCATAAAGGAGCAAGAGCCAGAGCTAAAGAGCCAGAGTCAGAACCAAGAGCTAAGAGCCAGAGCCAAGAGCTAGAGCTTTAAGAGCCAAGGGATAAAATGGTGTTTGAACCCACTGTTTCTGTGTAAAACAAAAGGAGTTGAGCCAAGAGCTTGTAAAAAGGACTTATACCATAATCCCAGAGAGCCTAGTTGAGTTGACTAGAGCTCACAGAGATGTAGCCCAAGATTTGTGGGTGAACTCCTAATTAAATTGCTTTTTCTGTGTGATTGTTTATTATTGCATTATTTATTGTTATATGTATTTATATATCAATTTCAACACATTAATTTACAACACCTGAATAGTTTAAGACAAACATAATCATACACCCATATTTTCAAGAACATATTTAATTCCGCACAGGTTAATCATTAAGACTTGGGAATATTTAAATCTTTGGAAGTAGGAGAGGTTCATGTAAGTTAGACAAGAAGCTTGAGTGCCCCATTTTCAGATCACCTTCACACTTGTTTTTTCTTCTCTTGCTTGGAGATCGAACTTGCGAGTGTGTGTCCAAATGAGGTTGAAGTATCTCCTTTATATAGCCTTTCCATGTGGTCGAATTAGGCCTCCTTTAGGCTGACTTCTCTTTTGGTAGGGCTGACTTGGTATTGGAGTTAAATAGAGTTTTCTAGACTCAAAACTAATATTTTCTTTTGATTACAAATTTTCCAAAAGGGACTTTGACTCATGACAAAATTTCTTCTTGACTCAAGAAACCCTATAAGCATAAAGAACATGCTTATCTAGAATAATAATAATAATAAATTTGTCTTTTTCTCTTCTTTTATTTTTCATAAATTTACATTGATACAAGTACAAATATAATTATGAAGATCAATTCTAGTTACGTTTTTCTAACACTCCCTCTTAACTAGGAAGGTATTCATAATTTCACAATAAGGTACATGAATTCTCAAATTGAAAAGTTCTCATAAGAAGATTTGGATTGGTAAGCCATCTTATAAGCATCAATATCAAGACTAACATTGTCAAATACCAAAATACTGAGGCCTTTTGACTGATAAAATTTAAATCTCCACAAGATTAGAGCACAATGTTGGGAGACACACATATGGACACCTCTCAAGGAACATACCCCATTCAGATGTTCACAAGGTATGTCCTTGCAGGACTTATTCTTATCTTGGATTCCAATCCTCAAAGAATATTGATCCTCTTTCAACTACTCCTCTTGGATGCCCTACCACATCCTCAAAGGGTATCAGTCGATGGGACTACTTCCTTTCCTGGATTCTCAATCTTTAAGGAGTACTAGTCCTAGATGTTTATCAATCCTCCAATCTCCATTATGTTAGTAATCATGATTTTCATTAGACCAAAACCCGTAGGTGTTAGTCAACGGTCACATTTCCAGAGATAAGGATCCATGAGAAGCGGTTAGTCCATGTCATGAAACACACAGGGAGCGTTGGTTTATCTAATGTCCAACAATCTCCCCCCACCCCCAACATGAGTCGGGTGTGAATCGAACTCATGACCTACACTCGGATACCACTTGTTGGGAATAACGATTGTCGTTAGAACAAAACCTGAAGGTGTTATTCAACGATCGCATCGCCAGAGATAAGGATCCATGAGAAGCAGTTATTCCATGTCGCAAAACACACAGTTTATCCAATGTCCAACATATTCTCCCTCCATGGCCTTCACTAGACGTATGGTTGTTAGTCCTGGCCTAGTTCATGACACATGGAGAGAAGAGAATATAGTGGCCCATATCAATCCCTCTCAATTAGAGAGGAGATGTCAATAAGTCCAAGCTTCTTTCTTAAGTACCCAAGCTTCTTATTCGAGAGAGACTTCGTCAAAATATCAACTACTTGTTTGTTAGTGGAGATGCAATGTAGCTTCACAACCCTAGCTTGCACCAAGATTTGAATGTAATTATACTTATTATTTATATGCTTCATACTAGCATGAAATATTGGGTCCTCAGTCAATATTATACTGCTCTGGTTATCACAACATATTGTGGTAGGGTCCAACGGTCCTTCAAAAAAAATATGATAGGAGATTTCTTAACTAAACAACTTCTCTTCCAACTTCACATGTTGCAATGTATTCTTCTTCAACGCTACTTAATGCAATTGAATCTTGCCTCCTGCTCATCCATGAGATCATAGAGGATCCCAAACTAAAACATCCACTAGTAGTGCTTCTTCCATTTGTCTCACTGCCACCCTAATCAAAGTTTGTATAGCTTACTAGTTGAATTTCCTTGCCAGCATATCTCATGCACTAATGTATCATTCCACAGAGATACGTCATAATGTGTTTAGTTGTTATCCAATGATCATGCCTTGCATCCATCTGGAATTGAATAAGAACATTTATTGCAAAGCATATATCGGGCCAAGTGTTCACAAGATACATCAAGGAGCCAACTAATTATCAGTAACATGTAGGATCAACAAGGCTTGATTCAGAACTTCTTAAAATTTTCAAGTTTGTAATCATTGGAGTGGCCATTAGTTTGTTGTCCATCGTGACAAAATTCTGCAATATTTTGATCACATATTTTCCTTATCCAAGATAGATTTCACCTATTTTCTACCATACCTCCAATCCCATGTAGTAATGCATAAGCCCAAGATCCTTCATGTCAAATTTGGTTCCCAACTGCTTCTTGCATTCTTGAATACGATGCTCTACAAATGTAACAAGTAAGTCATCCACATATAGTAGTATAATCATAGGTTCATCTTGACTACTTTAATGTAAACACTTGGATTTGTAGAAATCTTGACAAAGCCAAGTCTTAGAAGATATGCATCCTTTCTTGCGTACTAAGCTCTAGGGGATTTCTTCAGACCATATAGAACTTTCTTTAATCTACAAACATTATTCCCTATTGTGGATTTTGAATCCTTGGGGTTGTTCAATGTAGACTTCCTCATCTATAGGTCCATTTTGAAAAGTTGTTTTAACATCCATTTTATGAATATTCCATCCCATAGTGGAAACCAAAGAGAAAAATGATCTAATGGTTGTATATCTAGTTGTAGGAGAAAAGGTTTATTCATAGTCGACTCCTTACTTTTGGGAGAAGCCTCTTGCTACAAACCTTGCTTTGTATTGGTCAATGCTCCCATCAACTACATGTTTAATTTTGTAAATCCATTTGGAAGTGACAATAGATTTGTTATTTGGTCTAGGAACAATTTTCCAGACACCGTTCTTCATAGTAGATCAATATTCTTCCTGCATAGCTTTTCTCCATTCTTGATGTTTTCTTGCTTTCTCAAAAGTAGATGGTTCTGCTTCAATGAGCTTAGTCATGTAAGTTTCATATCCTAAATATATTTTTGGCTTCTTGCTTTCTCTGAAAGTTCCTTTTGTTGTTGCATGTCCTTCATCTTCCGAAAGAGTTGTTCTTAACCAAGTTGGCCTTTTATGAGTCTCTGGAATGATGACATGTTGTAAAGGTTCACTTGGTCCTTCAACATCTTCATGGTTTATTGTAGGTTCTTGATTATTGTCGTTTCCAAGATTTCTTCAAAGATTGGAACTTATTCATCTGAGTCAACAGGAATGTCCTTTTATTTCTTATATGCAATGCTTTCATCAAAGATAACATCTTTACTTACTTCAATTCTTAGCTCTTCCTTGATGTAGATTTTGCTAGCTTTGGCTGATGAATTCTAACCCACAAAGATTCCTTTCATGCATGTAGGGTCCAATTTCTTCCTTTTGTCTTTTGGAATGTGAATATATACGGGGCATCCAAATATTCGAAGATGGTCAACACTGGGCTTCTTTCTTGAGAATGCTTCTTCTGTAGTTTTATCATAGAGAATTTTGTGAGGGGTTCAATTTTGAATATATATTGTTCTCATTGCTACTTCTCCCCATAGGAACATTAGCAGGTATTGATCATGAAGCATGGCTTTGATACATTCTTCAATCAATTGGTTCTTCCTTTCTGCTACACCATTTTTTTTAGGATTGTATGGAACTATTAGCTCCCTCTTAATTCCTACTTCCTTACAAAAAGCCACAAGATCTTTGGAAGTGTATTCTCCCACATTATCGGATCTCATAATATTTATCTTTCTTTCTGTCTGATTTTCAACTTCTTCCTTAACTCTTGAAAATTTTCAAACACTTCATCCTTAGACTTGAGTAGATATATCCATGTTTTTATAGAGTGATCATCAATGAAGGTCACATATTATTGATGACCATGAAGAGGTTTTTCTGCCATGGGTCCACAAACATCGAAATGAATGAGATCCAAAATTTCACTTGATCTAGTTTCACTACTTGCAAATGGTTTATTTATATTCTTTCCAAAAGCACATCCCTTAGATATTGCTTTGGCTCTTCTTCTAGTTTAGGGATGCCATTAACCATATGATTCAGAGATGGAAAAATATTATAATGAAGATGACCAAACCTTCTATGCTAAAGCTCAGAAGGACTTATCTCTAAGGGTACCGGAGCTTGATGAAGAGGATTAAGAAGTCTATACAACCTCATTTTATGAATCCCAATAGTTCTAGCATCTTTAATACTAGATCCCTTACCACATACAATTACTTTTACATCAACAAAAGAAACCCCATCACCTTTATCTTCCAAATAAGAAATAGAAAGTAATTTTCTCTTCAAACTTGGAAAAAAGACTATATTGTCAATATGAATGCTTCCTCCATCTTCCTGTTGGAAATAATACTAAGAGGGGGGGGTGAATCAATATTTGTAAATCAATAATATTTCATTTCCATAAGCAGATTTTTATACGCTACTTTAGCTAAGTGAACCAGCGTGTACACACGACTGTTATTAAAGCAACCAGTGTATAAGCAGATAACTTCTGATTTACCTAATTTATCATGCATTGAACTTTTAACTAGTATGTCAGATATTAATTAGACAGTGCAGTAAAAGTAGAATAAAGCATTACACATAAGCATCACACATGAACACCAAGATATAAGGTGGAAACCCAATGTGGGTAAAAACCACCTGCTGTTGTCATCTCTGTCTTCTTTTAATAATAAGAAAAATCTATTTACAATTTTGTACTAGTGCAGACCTATACTAGTACACAGGCTTCTACCTGCATAATGCTGCAACCTTCTCTCATTTTCCAACTACTATTGGAAGGGAGCTACAACCCCCTAGCTCTTGTACTAGCCAATATGTTTACTAGTACGTAGGTGCCCCTACAGAAACTCCACTCTCTACTAGGACTCCACTGTTCATTTTTACTACGCCATGCACTATGAAGAGGATATCTCCTTGGTCCAACACAGTGGGGAAGCTGAAGAGACAAGGTGTGAAGGCTTGTTTCTTAAGGTTGTGTCATGCACCCAAAAAGGAAAGAGGAAGAAGACTTAAAAAGTACGGTTTTACTAGTCAAGGGATGAGAGGAGGCCTCCTTCAACCTTTCATGTTGCACCATGCACTAAAGAGGAAGGGTCTAAGCAAGGCTTGAGCGCAAAATGCATAGGGTAAGAGGGAAGGATGAAGGCTTCATGCTTCAAGATTGTTCCATGCACCCTAAGGGAAGAGGGAAGGATGAAGGCTTTAGGATTCATGACTGTGCCATGTGCCCTAAGGGAAGAAGGAAGTATGAAGACTTTGGGCTTCATTACTGCACCATATGTCCTAAGAAAAGAGAAGGATGAAGGCTTTGTGCTTCATGACTACGCCATGTGCCCTAAGGGAAGAGGGAAGGATGAAGGATTCAGGCTTTGTGATTGCGACGTGCGCTTTAAGGAAAGAGAAGGATGAATGCTTCATGCTTCGTGACTGCACCATGTGCTTTTAAAGAGACAGAGATCCTTGTTGTTTCGAAGTGCGCTTTGTTGTTACAAAGTGCGCCTTGTATTTCTGAAGTGAGCTTCATTGCTCTAAAGTAAACTTTGTTGTTCCAAAGTGCATATGGGTTTGGAAAGGAGTAGTTCTATCCAACAATGGTTGCTTGTTCATCTAGATTGCGCTTTTCACTGAGGGAGGAAGCACAATATTAGGTCACTTATCTTAGGAAGTAAAAATGGCTAAGTATGGGAGCAGCAGAGTAGGAGAAAGAAATGCATTCTAACACGACTCAAACATGTATCGCACACATAAATTCCATCAATACAAGCCAACGGAATGCACAAGAATCATGACCATTAATCATACCTTGAAATGACATTTCTTTCTAAGTGCGACAGTTGGAACACACATTACAACACTTAGAAAACAAGTTACAACAGAGGTGATGAATGTGACCAAAAGGTGCACTAATTTGTAGGAATGTGTCTAATACATATTCTAATGATCTGTAATACCATCTCATGTAGAAGAGTGCACTAGAACTAACTTTGGTGATGTGCAAAGTTGTGACACATGCAGGAGAGAAAACAACAAAAGCGACACATGAAACAGGAGGAAATCATAAAAATGACACTTGCAAAATGCCAACAACCTTGAAAGAGACACATGCCAGAGCGAAGATAACATGAAAATGACACATATTAAAGTGAAAATGAGCAAAAGCAACAGTTGTGAACTTAAAAGGGACACTTGTGAAAGAGACGGTGTGTAAAGACGACAGTTGAGAAAACCCATTGAATTAAAAGTACAAACGCAACCAGAGGGAAATTTTCAACAAAAGTGTATATTGACTATCGACATGAGTTGAAAATTACACAAGCGTTGTCTTGATGGGCAGTGCTTTACTTGTTTGAGCTTGCATAAAAGAAAGTGTGCTCATGAGTTCAATAAGGACTATGCATGTGTGGGCAAGTAACTTTACAATCCAAAACTAGGAAGAAGACTTGAAACCTTTACAAAACATCAATCGACCATGGAGTAACCATAGGGTGACAGACTGTAAAATCCTTAGTAGGCTCCAAAGTACAAGTGCAGGCAAAATTTTGGAGGGTGTTGAACGCAGCGTCAACACTTGACAACACACTAGTAGAACTCCAGTGTCTTTGTTTGGATTTACTTCTCTAAGTGCAAGGTTTTAATCTTTCAGGAAGTATTGATTCATCTCGCAGATTACCTTAGCTTCCCTAATTAACCTAGTGAGAGATATAGTCCCCTCCATTCCCTTACTCGATTGAACACATATCAAGGCTTGCCAAATCACAAATATTTTGATCTAAGAAAGGGTAATATATAATTGTGAGTTTAAGATAATTAGAGCATGAGTTTTCATCTCTTGTGTTGTTCCGCTGCAAACAGGCCTGGACAGTACCCCGGCGGAGTCACTATAAGAACACAAGCATTGGTTCGCTTTTAGTGAGCTTAAAAAGTACCTCGGCGAAGTTACTTGTTTCACCTCTCTATGCAAGAAGCCTTTCTCTTCTTTCACCCTTTATTTATTTTATTTATAGAACTGTGTTTAAGCACTTATGTATTTACCGGAGTGGCAGAGGGATCCTAACTTATTGAGAGCAGGAGAGGTTGTTCCTTCATAGACAATCATATAGACCTTTGATATTGGTTTCCTCGCTAATTGGTTTTCCCCTTACCTTTCTCTACTTGATTGGATTAGGAAGAAAAACATTGTTTACTTACATTGTCGAGTTGAGGAATGGGGATCCTAGAATAGACACGGGATTTGTAATTCGACCAAAGGCTTTCCATTCGAGTGGATCGTATTCTTCATTCAGACATCATTGACTTTAAAGATATGTAGACCCAGAATAGAGAAGAGTAACAAATTAGCCAAGCATTGTTTGTCATCACAATTGCCCTTTTTAAGTTTTTCCACATTGTTTTTTGAGAAAAACATTAGCATGTTTCGTGCAAAGTCTTATTAAACAAACACGAAAGAAAATACATAACAAAGAAAATAAAAATGACATGTAAAGCAACATGCATAACAAAAAAAACAAAAGATATGCAAAGACTAGATGGAGATCAGGACAGAGGGTGGATGCAATGCAAAGGAAACTAAATGCAACTAAGCCTACTCCTAACCTAACCAACTAGAAGATCAAGGCTAAGTGTAATGATATTTCTAATCAAGACACCATTGTTCTTGACCTACAATCACAATGATACGATCAATTAAAACCGATATATGATAATGTACAGTAAGAAAGATAGGAGCTTGAACAGCGTGCACAAAACATTGAAGGACTTTCTTAAAGGAAGAGAGATGTGTCATAAAATTTGAAATTACCTAACCTACAACCTTAGCTTCTCGATCAAAACCATATTCAAAAAAACCTTAATGGCTCCCTATGAATGTACCTGCACTTGGTATTATCTTGCTTAGCAAACACCAAGAGAGATTGGAAATTGCTTTTATCAAATGGACCTGCTAAGTAAGATACTTCTAATTGATGATAGATTGGATCATAAAATTAAAAAAAATCCTCTTGAAGAACTTAAAATCCTTGAAGAGATAATTTCTCAATTAATGGCATGGAATCGGGACAAGAATCTTGTAAGGTAAAATGAATCTGATCATTTTTAGAAGGTCTATCAAGGTAGTGAGGAACTAACATAACCATCAGCGAAAGTTGAAGTGCCTCACTACTTGACAATTGTCTAAATATTTAGATGATAAACCATAAATATTCGCTGATGTAAAACAACCATCATTAAGTACATTAGTGGGAAAATGATCAAGTGAATGACAGTTGACAGAACAAGAACCATGATCAGATGGTTTGATTAAGGCATAAGATTATTAGTTAGGAGACAAGAAAGATAGATCAGTTTGAATAGTTTTACAAATTTTTTTAAAGAAAGAATCATATTCCTCATATGTTGAATGTAACAAACCATCTACCCGTCACTGGCTATAAACTGGACTGACATCACAATTATCGAAGAAATTAAAAAAGAATGTTGGTATGGAAAAAACATGAAACCAATCAAGATGTAGTGGATGGAAAAGAGGAACTTGATTCACCAAATATCTCAAGCATTCACTTGTACTCAAGAGGACATCTAGTGCCATGAAGAAAATGATTAGCACTAGGATATTCACAAGAAATATTAGGAGTTGGTTACTTTCAAAAGAATGTTATAGGTATGAATCCTTTAGCCAACTATAATCTTTAGAATGATCAACTTCACAGCTTCATACATCCATGAAAGGTATGCATTCCAAACCTAAGTTTGATATAAGATATTTGCATGAGGAATGATTCATTGAATCATAATGCTCAATACAATCAGAAACAAAATCTTGAAAGCTTGAAAAGGTTATATCTGAAATACCACACAACTTTCAAGAAGGAATTTCCATCCAGTGAAACCATGCAAAGGAAACAATTTTGTGAGAAGATCCAAATTTGATTTGGTTTGGGGGCCTTACTAGATTCGCGAAGACCTGACATAAGCATCAATGAAAGTTGAAGTGCATTGACTTCCTGGTAAGTCCCAAAACTTTCAAGAATTGTAGAATTGCATTTTGAAAATCGAATCAAATCATGCATGGTGTGTGGACAACTGCTATCAATAATTTCAACAATATCACTACTATCATGATGGTAGCAAAGTACTTCACTAATTTGATCAGAATTTACATCTTTAACAAAGAGATTACCCAAGTCATAAGGTTCTTCCAATTGCACATCTAAAGTTGGATTGATCGGAGAAATCTCATGAGTAACCTAGATAGAAGAATTTTCTTCATGCAAAATTGAAAATGGTAAGGAATGGAAAGGATACCCAATGATTTCTTTACCTTCCTCTTCATCATGAATAACCTCACTACCTTGTGTTAATTCAAAATCCAACTCATTAGATGGTGAACTTGAAAAGCATGGAGAATCTTCTTCAGAAGTTAATGCATTACAAACATTAGAACGCAAGGGATAATGAGTTGAAGAGGAAGTTTCCATAAAAACATTTTCTTGGACCGAATTATATTCAAGATCCAAATATTTCAAAACAAAGTTTTCTCGAGAAACTGAAAGATCAAAACGTGCACTTAAGCAACCATAATTACATATAATAATGGAGTCAGAATCAACCAAATGAAGGTTGTCCAAGAATTCAAATTGATTATGCAAATCAATTTCATTTGATTCATCATCGAGATTGCTAGATTCAAAATCAACCAAGGATGGAAGAACATTATTTAGACACGGAGGGTTTTGGACAAGGGAAGTAAACAAAAAAAAATATCCTCATCTTGCTGCTTCTCTACCTGTGACGAGTGACTACCTTGCTCCTAATTGATACTTGGATATGGAAGAGACTAACCAAGAATATCAAGGGGCAAGGGATCATAAGAATGAGATGATAGTGGGGGCGGAGTTTCGAAATCAGATCCAAAACTGGGGTTATGAGTGTTAATATCATCTTGAGGAGTGGAAGGATTAGTCTTCACCATACGGTTCATGAACCATTCTAAACTTTCCTCCATTGGATCTGGATGAAGGTCGAGAAGATGGATAAGGAATTTGATTTCTAGATTTCCCAACTTGAACATTATCACAAAGAGGCACCCAAATTGATATTATAAAAGGAGGGGGACTAGGAACAAAAGGAACAGTAACTTTCTCTTATGCAATTAGGTGTCTGAAAATTTCCAAAAGTTGGGAAAACAAGAACATCTAGGGTTTACATTCACAATAATTCAAAGAGATCTAAACCAAATGTTCAAATTTTGCTTAAATAAATCCCAATCCATATCTTCTTTAGGAAATTCACAACATAAGTGAAGGAACCTATTGGAAAAATCATCACTTAATTCATCAAGCTCCATTATGTGTTGATTAATTCTTTTGTAAACATCTCAGTGATCATACCTGCCAAAATATTGTTGAAGCTCCTTGAGAAGTTGATCAAGAGAATGAATAGAAGTAGATGGTAAGGTATGACACCATCGATTAACATGACCTTCAAGAGTGAGGAAGAAAACCACATAAGAAAAATTTTCATCATCAACTTCATAATAGTCACAAAATTTAAGAAAATCATAAATCTACTCGGCTATGGATGTTCCATCCTCACCATCAAACTTAAATTGAGACAAGTCATAAAAAGGCTCATCAGGGATTAAAAGTGAGCATTGGATATATTGGGAAAACACCCCGTGAAAATGATTTGATGATGAGCTATTAAAGATAAGAGATTCAAAACAAACTCAATGGGCACAGCTTGTCATCTGGCCTTCCTAGCGCTAGAATTTTGACGACGTCGGATACCACCAACATACGAGTGGGTCTCCCTGATGTAAAGTCCCAATTAGACCTCACACCATTTGGAGTAAGAGCCTCATCCGAAGTATCGGTTTGGCCACCATAACATAAAGGTTTGCCTTGGTTTCAATGGATAGCGTAAGATATTATATACATGGACCTTGAACAAGCAAGTTGACATTGTGAAACAACGATTACAATGTGTAAAAAGATATTTTCACGAACATGGGACAAGAGTGAGTCTCTGGAAGGAAGTAATAGTACTAACCTAAGAGAGACACGCGATAGCATGAAAAGACTTGTTAGCAAAATAGTTCACATAACGATTATTAAAGCGAATACAACACACATTCAACAATATGAGTACCAAAAGCACCAGCATAGTTCAATTTCTCCAGTACATATGAACACAACATATATTGTAAACATCCCAAGAATAGTACTAAAACATTTGCAATACATGCATGAAAATGTGTTAGCTTATTGAATTTCAATTAAGTGAAATATCCAAGTACAAAGTTACAATGATGAGGCACTAGTTCGAGTAGTGGAATATTAAGTCACTTTTTGCTTCTCCAAAAAGTAGTTTTCTCTCATATGCCAAGTAATATGCCAAGTAGAGAAACCAAGACTAGAACCACAAAGCTTTAAGCCTCCAAAAGCCTTTTGCTTGACTTATGAGATTGATTTTATAACAAGAGGAATGACCTTTCATCTCCCCTTGGCTCTTGGTTTGTCGTCATGACTCTTGGACTTATAATGTGTCCATTTGACTTCTAAATGACCTTTGGACTTCTCCTAAAGACACTTTTGTCCATATATGACTAAGTGAATTTTCATATTCCATATATGACTCTTGGACTTCTGCACATTACATTTTGTCTTTTTCCTTTTAATAATTACATCATTACATTCCACATGATGTGGCATGACACATGGATACACATTGACCATTATGATAACACTTGTACAAGTTACAACTTGACAATGATGTCATGGACTTCATGATGAGGTGGCAATGCCAAATTGTCTTGCTGCTTCATCTTGGTTTCTTAATGGTAGATATGATATGTACTTCATCTTCATAAAAGATCCACTTTGTTTATCTTCACCCTCCAAAGGGTCTTGAATGAGTTTTGGAATCCTCTGAGTCATCATCCTATGTCTTCTTCCTGTCTCAATCCATGATCCGCTTCATGCCTACATGATAGCTATCTTTTGTTCTTCTTCTTCGCAACTGTTTCTTTATGCTTTCTCCCTAGTATCTGCTTTGAGCATTATCTTGTCATGCTAGGAAAGTATTCCTACCAATGAAAATCACTCATGACAAAGTTAAACCAGTGTTAAAAACATCTATTTTATCACTACCTAGTTCACGAATGATAAGCTCATGATAGGCCTATGAGAGGGTTAAAAGGAAGCTTGATTAGGAGGGTGTAGTCAAACTCATCAGTGGCTTAGGAAGGCTCCACTATTCATTTTTACTACGACATGCACTATGAAGAGGAGCTCTCCTTGGTCCAACGCAGTGGGGAAGCTGAAGGGGCAAGGTGGGAAGGCTTGTTGCCTAAGGTTGTGCTGTGTGCCCTAGATGGAAAGAGAAGAAAGACTTCGAAAGTGCAATTTGACTAGTCAAGGGTTGAGAGGATGCCTCCTTCAACGTTTCCTACTATGCCATGCACTGAAGAGGAAGGGCCTAAGCAAGGCTTGATCACAGAGCACATAGGGGAAGGGGGAAGGATGAAGGCTTTAGTCTTCATGACTACGCCATGCGCCCTAAGGAAACAAAAGGATGAAGGCTTCGTGCTTCATGACTGCACCATGCACCCTAAGGGAAGAGGCAAGGATGAAGGCTTCAGGCTTCGTGATTGCACCATGCACTTTGCGGAAAGAGAAGGGTGAAGGCTTCATGCTTCATGATTGCGTCATGTGCTTTTAAATAGATAGAGGATCTTTGTTGTTCTGAAGTGCACTTTGTTGTTCCGAAGTGCACCTTCTTGTTCCAAAGTGTGTTTCATTGTTTTGAAATGCGCCTAGGCTTGGGAGGGCATAGTTCTATCCAACAGTGGTTGCTTGTTCATCTAGAATGTGTTTTTCACTAAGGGAGGCAGCGAAAGGCTAGGTCACTTATCCTAGGAAGTAAAAATGGCCAAGTGTAGGACCAGCAGAGTAGGAGAAAGAAATGCATCCTGACACGACTCAAACATGGATCACACACATAAATGCCATCAATACAAGCCAGCGAAAGAAATAAGACTAAGGAACATCAATCACACCTTGAAACAACAGCAAAGCGACAGTTGGGAACACATTACGACACTTAGAACACAAGTTACGACAAAAGTGACGACTGTGACCAAAAGGTGTGCTAAGTTGTAGGAATGTGTCTAGCACATACTCTAATAATATGTAAGACCCTCTCATGCAGAAGAGTACAAGAGAAGTAATTTTGCTAATGTTCAAAGGTGTGAGACATGCAGGTGTGAAAACAACAAAAGCAACACTTGCGACAGGAGGAAAACGTGAAGACGACACTTGCAAAATGTGAATGACCTTGAAAGTGACACATGCCAGAAAGAAGATAATGTAAAAACAACACTTATTAAAGTGAAAACGAGCAAAAGTGACACTTGTGAAAGCAACATTGTGCAAGGACGACAATTGAGAAAACTCGTCGAAATAAAAGTACAAACAAAACCAAAGTGAGAGAAATTGTCAACGAAAGTGCACACTAACTGTCAACATGAGTTGAACACTACACAAGCGTTGTCTTGATGGGTGATGCTTTACCTGTTTGAGCTTGCATGAAAGAAAGTGTGTTCATGAGTTTAATCAACATTGTGCATGTGTGAGAAAGTGACTTTACAATTCAAAACTAAGAAGAAGACTTGAAATCTTTAGAAAACACCAATCGGCCATGGAGTAACCATAGGGTGACAGACTATAAGATCCTCAATAGGCTCCAAAATTCAAGTGTAGGCAAAATTTTGGAGGGTGTTGATCGCATTGTCAAAACTCCTCTATACCCTAATCCAGTATTTAAATGATGAAGATTTGTACATCTTAAATCAAATATCTTCTCAAAACCGTGAACAAAATTCGTAGTTGTCTTTTGTGACTCTCCATCTAGATGGAGATGCAATTGAACACTGGGATCATTATATTTGCAATCTCAAATTCTCCTAGGTAGTCCTCTATGATCAAGGGGATCAATGGATTTGAACCCCCAATCCTCACTGTGCCTACTCTCTAAAACTCAGATACCTTGCTCAGGCATAAGAAAATGGCAGAAATGATCCCCCATGGTGGGGGAAACGCTTATGGGAATTAAACTACCCTTGAAAATCAAAAGTATTTATGTGGCTTCTTCTCATAATTACATTGCCCTCCAAATCCAAAATTACTTATGTGGTTTCTTCTAAAAAACAAAGCTCCTATGTGGAACAAATTACAAAAAAAGATCTTTCACTAGACCCAACATGTGTTTCCTTTGCCAATCATCCCTTGAATCAATTGTACATTTGTTCATACATTGTTCTTTCTCCTCTCTGTTTGGAAGAAACTTAGTCATATTGAGCAACAAACTATCAACTAGGGGGGCCCTTTTATAAGCACTTGTTTCCAAAGATGGCTATCAGCGCCTCAAAAGATCACCTACCAGCTCTCCTTTTGATAGTTTTTATAGAGAACATGGCATAAGAGGAACATAAGATAAAGCCCCTTCCACTATAAGGATAGCCCTACAAAGTCTCACAATCACTCGTATCAAGAAAGCTCTCCTCCTTAGAGACCACCACTTGTTCCTTTTGACATTGTCATACAAATAGATACCCCTTGGGCATCATTCAATGGAGCAACAAAGGGCACACCCTCAAAGGACGAGACAAAGGGTATACTACATATCTCTGACAATGATATCTCTACCAACTCCAATTATTTGTTCTCAACCCTTGGTTCTAACTAGCCTCTCCCTTGAAAGTCTGCAGTTTTTTAATCCATTCTTATACAAGTGTTTTCCTCTCATTGGGATAGATGATAACATGATAGTCGTTGACTAGACATCACGAGGCTTTAAAATAGTGGAAAAGTATATGTAATATAATACGATACAAGACAATTTATATATTTTGATAGTAGATAATTACATAGGCAGCATATCTCCATGTGATATTGTGAAAGACTTTGGATAATGTTGTTAAGTATATCAATATAAAAATTTGTTTATCTCATATTAAATAGAATTATAATTATTTTTTCTTGGAAAAAAAAAGAAGGTTAAAAACATGAAGTAAAATGGTTAGAAACATGATGTGGTTGAATCTCAAATCTTTTTAAAAATACTTGGGGAAATTTATTTATAAATATGAATGATATAAATATTTTTAAGAAAGGTTTGAGAGATTTATTTATAAATATTATTATAGAGTATAATTAATAGATCGTAAAACAAGTAAACATATCAACCAATGTTTAGGGGTGTTATGAAGTATTATGTAAACCATGTGATTCAAGGTTCAAATATCCCATGAGTCAAGGTTCAAATATCCTTTGTTATTAAATAATATTAATAATAATCTATTTTTGAGGTCAACGATCATAAGACATTTACAATTTTTAACATGCAATACAATTATGCAAACCATGTATTATTCTTATATGGAATTGTACTTACCATCCAGAAGATGGAGGATATCTGGAATTTACTCCATGAGCAAGCTTTCTTACTCAACGTTGTTGTTATTTATACTATAGGTAATCATCTCCTTGGTGTTTATGGCAATTGTCGTGTTATATTAGTTAATTATACTACAAGAAATGTTTGTGTATAGGATTAATGCCTCTACTTAATATATTCATAGATTATCTCTCAATGTTGTGTTAACATGCAATACAATTATGCAAACCCTGTATCATTCTTATATGGAATTGTACTTACCATTCAAAATATGGAGGATATCTAGAATTTACTCCATGAGCAAGCTTTCTTACTCAATGTTGTTATTATTTATACTATAGGTAATCATCTCCTTGGTGTTCATGGCAATTGTCTTATTATATTAGTTAATTCTACTACAATAAATATTTGTGTATAGGATTAATGTCTCTACTTAATATATTCATAGATTATCTCTCAATGTTGTATTATTGGACCATGTCTTGAATTGTTGCATTTTGATTGACTTGTGCCAAGAATCAAACCCCTATTTAGACTTTCCACTTTATGCTTTTGGAGCCTTTACTCTCAAATGGTAAGGAACAACATCCTTTACCACCATTTTTAACTCATAAAAAAGTCTCCCAACCATATAGATTAGAAAAATAAAAACCAATAATCACCATATGCCTTCCAAATTTTCTTCCAAATAGTAAAGTGGCGTATGCCTTCCAAATTTTCTTCCAGGTAGTAAAGTGGCATAATTAATAATAAATAGCAATGTAATAATAAATGGTTATATATAATCGATGTGGCATAATTAATAATAGATAGCAATGTAATAATAAATTGTTATATATAATCGATAAAAGACCACTCAATTCTATACTCTACCACATATAATATTTTTATCAATTGTTACATAAAAATAATGACATACTAAAAATTAAATAAAAGAAAAACACAACAAAAAAGATATCATTCTTATTTATTAGAGAATATTCAATTCTATGTTGTACCATATAAATATTTTTTCTTCCATCTAGTAAAGTGGCATATGCCTTCTAAATTTTCTTCCAAGTAGTAGTAAAGTGGCATAATTAATAACGGATAGCAATGTAATAATTCTATACCATATAAATATTTTGTCTTCCATGTAGTAAAGTGGGGTACGCCTTTCAAATTTTCTTCTATGTAGTAAAGTGGCGTATGCCTTCCAAATTTTCTTCCATGTAATAAAGTGGCATAGTTAATAATGGATAGCAATGTAATACTAAATTGTTATATATAATCAATGACCGACCACTCATAGAGGTATGCCTTTCAAATTTTCTTCTATGTAGTAAAGTGGCGTATGCCTTCCAAATTTTCTTCCATGTAATAAAGTGGCATAGTTAATAATGGATAGCAATGTAATACTAAATTGTTATATATAATCAATCACTGACCACTCAATTCTATGCCCTACCCCAATATTTTTACCAATTGTTACATAAAATTGATGACGTACTAAAAATTAAATAAAAGAAAAACACAATAAAAAATATCATTCTAATTTCTTACCATATATTCATTTCTATGTTGTACCATATAAATATTTTTATCAATTGATATATGTGTGAGAAATGATGCATCACTTAAAATCAAATAACCATCTAAATCCATTTTAACTCCGCATCTACCAAGCACCTAGAGGGTTTCAATCTCCACTCTAAAACAGATTTGCACCTCAAGAGATTTGATTCCTCTCAATACTTGTTATATACACAATTAAGATGGATCTAGTAAAAAGATATCATTTTAATTTCTTACCAACCATTCAATTCTATGTTGTACCATATAAATGTTTTTATCAATTGATATATGTGTGAGAGAGAGATTATGCATCACTTAAAATCAAATAACCATCCTAAATCCATCTTAACTCCAAATTTACCACGCCCCCAGAGTGGTCCAATCTCTTTTCACTCTAAAGAGGTTTGCACCTCATGAAATTTGATTCCTCTCAGTACTTGATATATACACAATTAAGATAGATCTATGGGTGGTAGAATATATATATATATATATATAGAATACAATATATATATATATACATATTCGAGTCACCTTTAAACCTAGATGGAGATTCGCCTTATATTTTCATCTTATTCATTGTTTAAAAAAATGTTACAGGATTAGCGCAAATTCAATTACAGTGGTTTAGACATATCACAGTTAAGATAGATCTAGGGGGTGGTAGAATATAAAAATATATATATATATTCATTTATTCATGTTTTTAGAATGTTAATGGTTTAGACATATCACAGTTAAGATAGATCTAGGGGGTGGTAGAATATAAAAATATATATATATATTCATTTATTCATGTTTTTAAAATGTTAAGTGAGGCAAATCAATTACAGTGGTTTAGACACATCGTATTGATAATCCAGGGTATTGATTTATAATCCATGATATTGATTTAGGGTGTTGTAACAAAGTCATGATTTTTTGTTATTATCAATTTATTTATCAATTTATTGATTTTTTTTATTATCAATTTATTTATATTGATTTAGGGTATTGTAACAGTGTCGATTTTTTTGTAATTATCAATTTATTTATTTTTTAATTTCAATTTTTTAATCTGATAAACCAGAAAGCATCAATTTATTTATTTTTTAATTTCATTTTTTAATGTGATTTAACCAAATCAAATAAGAAATCATCAATTTATTTATTTTTTAATTTCATTTTTGTAATGTGATTTAACCCAATCAAAATGTTTATGTTTACCGGATAGACACTACAACATCTAGAGGCTATAAAACTCCTCTCAGAACAAAAATGTTATAAAACAGAAAAACACCAACAAAAAATTAATCATTCTAATTTATTCTGTATTACCTACTATATGCTAGGTCCAACTAGCTTGTAGACTACGACTTGTTTTCTAGATATCATTTTGGGATTCAACTGCGTTAAGTAAGTCATTCAAACATATGACCATTTCCATGAGAGGTAGTCGTAACTGACTAATTTCTCATGATTTT
>APFE030888770.1:0-10650 GCA_000404065.3 Pinus taeda | reverse complement strand
GGTCACCCATCCCAGAACTCCTCTGGCTCAAGCGCGCTTAACTGTGGAGTTTTTCCCCACAATCAAGCCCAGTTAGCTTGCTACCCCATTTGCAAACCTTAGCAAGTATTGTGCCTCATGAACCATTCAAGTAGAGATCCCTTGACTCTTTTTGAATTTAAGTATGGGGGATTACGCAGTGCATTATATTAGATATCATTTTGGGATTCAACTGCGTTAAGTAAGTCATTCAAACGTATGACCATTTCCATGAGAGGTAGTCGTAACTGACTAATTTCTCATGATTTTTGAATAGTTCACTTAGCACTCATTGCATCGGGTGATGCTCACAGGGGTGAAGAAGTGGGATTGAAACAAGTGAAATGTGGAGAACGAATCACATAGCATCAATCATCACTTCCGGGGCTTGCACCCGGTAACCAGGACTTCCCAGGAGGTCACCCATCCCAGAACTCCTCTGGCTCAAGCGCGCTTAACTGTGGAGTTTTTCCACAATCAATCCCACTTAGCTTGCTACCCCATTTGCAAAACCTTAGCAAGTATTGTGCCTCATGAACCATTCAAGTTAGAGATCCCTTGACTCTTTTTGAATTTAAGTATGGGGGATTACGCAGTGCATTATATTAGATCATTTTGGGATTCAACTATAAGATACCCTGCATCATGTTGCCGATAGCATGAGAAAATGGTTTAGCTGGTAGGCTACAGCTTGTTTTCTCTTTCTGCAACTATAAGATACCCTGAATGATGTTGCCGATAGCGTAAGAAAATGGTTTAGCTGGTAGGCTACAGCTTGTTTTCTCTTTCTGCACCTATAAGATACCCTGAATGATGTTGCCGGTAGCTTGAGAAATTGACTTAGTTGCCTGTGACACTTACGCTGATGGGAACCTCGATACCAGATCAATTTAATTATCCTCGTACGACCCCAACGTGTGAGGATAACGAACCTCGATAAAAATACTATTTGCCTTCTCTACTTTATCATGTGTTAATATGATATTTTCAACAAGGATTGGGGCATATACATCTCACACATTGTTCAGCGGATCCTTTTTCATTTTCCAGCCCTTCAGACGACATAACTGTACATTTTTTACCCTATGATTGCCTATATAATCATGAAGTCATTTTTGTGTAGATCATCATGATATGGCTTTTATGTGTATTAAAATTTATTTTCCTTCCTTGATTTATTAATAATAAGCATAATTGATTTCTTCCATGTGCTATAAATTCGTATCATTGAAATAAATATTATAATGATGTTGACCCAGACAATGGTTTAAAGTCTTTTCTATCGTATTCTTGTTTCTTGCCTTTTCCATCATAAACTTATCGTATTCTTGTTTCTTGCCTTTTCCATCATAAACCTACCAGATAGACATGACCCAAAACATTTCCTTGCCTATGTACTTTGATTGATAAAGTAAACTTAAAACATTTCATGAAAAAAGAAGATACAGAGAGCATGAAAAAAAGGGGCAACAAACAACAGCAAAAGTGCTCCAAAGTGGCATAACAATTATTTGAAAGCAAGAAACACCTGTGAAGCGAAAGCTGTAGATGGAGGTAAACCCTCTTGCAAGACCAACGGAAGGTATATTTCTCTTGGGACTTCAGCGACTTCAACGCACCCAAACAGAACGCTATAAAGGCAACTCCAAGTTTTAAAACGATGTTAACATCGAAATCAGATTGGATTTTGAAGTGCATAGCAATATCAATTGTCAATCACGAGGGAATCGTTGCATGGAACCCAAAAAAAATTATTAAGAAAAAAAAAATTAATGAAATAACAAAAAAAAATAAAATGCCATCACTTATACAAGAGATTGTGCAAATCATAGAATTCACAGAAAAATGCCCAGCGATTAACAAAATATCAACGCTGAAGGAGAAAGCGCTGCATGAGTGCAAAAATACGAGTGCAATAACATATATCTCTAAAGACCACAATATCAGCATCACATCAATGAATGGTAAATTTCATATTATTTATATGCCTCCAGAGTGCCCAAATAGAAAATTCCTCACAAACCAACTTATCAATTGAATTTGATGAATGTAATGCTTGGAGATGGTGAACAGACTCGAGGTGAAAAGGTGTAAACTTAATAAACCACTCACCTGAAGAACACCCATCAATTGTCTCAGCAAACGAAGTTACTTTTACTATCCAACTACTCAGTTTGGTTTTAGCAAAAACTGAAATGATAGTCCATGACTATTACAATAAGCAATAACACAAATTACAATTTATCAGCAAAAGATGTAGTAAAAAAAAATCTGAAATACGTGGCAATGGTTAACAGAGATGTCACTTTAAAAATTAATTCAGCCAAAATATTACAGATCCTGGGGGGACGCAGCATTCTAAACCAACATCCATTTAATACTGTTCAATGACATGGCGAGGTGTATGGTTGAATTTCTACCTTCTATACTAGCATCCCCCGATAAAGTTCTCTCCAAGAATATCCAAAAAAGAACGAATACTATGATATTAGTAAAATTATTAACGCAAAACATGAAGTAATATCCCCAACCGTAAAGACTCAACCACAAACAGCTAATTGCATTCAGTCAAACCGCAAAAGCCTTTTCAAGTATACTTCTCGATCATCAAAATTAGGGCATTTTATACAACTATTTTATAACAAGAGTTGTTTAAAAGATAACTAGTGGATAATATTGACGTCAAGCGCATCCCACATAAATGTCTACAACATGTATTGCGTAACAATAACGTCTGGACAACAGAAAGCGCATTAGGCATGCTTGAATGTTTAACTTTTGCGCTTTAAGTTTCATGTGATCAAATTTCATATTAAATCAATTTTAATGAAGCCTTTTTCGAGCATTTCAAATTTTTAGTAAACTTTTATTTTTGTCATGTTTTGCTGGTGGCATCATTTGCTTTCTTGATACCACCTTCTGAAAACATGGAGATTTATTTGCTCCCCTATATTGGAAATTAAAATTACTTTTGATGCATAACCATGCTTCAATTCCTCATTGTGAGACAGCTTTTTATCGCCAACAAAAGCACCTATACATGCCACTGATATACTCCAACAGAGTTCCATTTATACCAATGAAAACAAACAATGCATCATGCCAGTGTTATACTCCAATATAATTCCATTTATACCAACGAATACAACATACTACAACCAATGAGATTGTAAACGCAAGATTGCATTCTGGTCAACAGTTTTTATCCACAGGAATGCCTTTGATGCTTTCAATGTTGATGGTTTCAATGCTGGCCTTCATTAACACTAATGTGTCAGCTGCCACTTAAAGAATGGAATGAAGCCTCAATCAAATTGATTTGCTAGATATATAGATGTCCTCACGAGATCAAGCTTTTATAAGTTCAGACATTGGATTTCACCACCCCGTCCATTTCCACAAAGTCGAGTCCGTTTTCACAAATCAATTTAAAAGTCAGGGCTCTTGCATGATTACTCCAAAATATCAAATAGAACTTGTGAGCACAAAAGTTCTAAACTTTATTATCAGCCTTCAAATTCAAATGGCACTTAAAAGCAGGAAGATATTTAACCTTAATACCAAAAGTATAGCTCTCCGCCATTTGGCTCTAGTAGACCTTCAATTCACTGTTTAGGGGTCAAGTAATACTCTGTTAAGGGGGGCCCTTAGGACCCTATTGGAGTCCTCTTCAGCAGAATTACAGATAAGCTCTCTGTTGGAGCCCTCTGTTCCATAGCAAATTTGGCTCATGCTTTCTCTGATGTCATAATCACAGAGCTGACAAAGGTTACATTAGTTAATTTCAATCAAGCAAAAAGAGGGTATGGCCAGGCCCTGGACACTCGTATGGACCCTTCCTGTGAAGGCTCGAAATTGCCCTGATACATCCGGAAGTTGGCCTAATCAGAAGGATATTGACATGCCGTGCTGCTCAAGTGACAAGACTAACCAGGTTTTGGAAAGAATTAATCAAACACAGAATGAATTTCTCTCCCTGGAGATATGATACAATCAGCTAGTCACTAATCTTACTTCCACTATGGAGATTTTAATCAACCAGTACACTACTATGCAGAGGGCAGAGGATAAGATCGCAAGTTTATGACAGCAAATTGAAGACTCACAGAAGTAACTGAACAGGATCCTTCAAACCCCTCCTCATCAAACAATACTGTCAGTCAAGCCAATCAAGTTTTGCCCGAGTTAAATCCTCCATTCTTCCCTCAGTTTGGGGGAGCTGGTCTGGAGAGGTAATCCATACTATGCAGAGGGCAGAGGATGAGATCGCTACTTTACGACAGCAAATTGTAGAGTTGCAGAATTCACTGAACAAGAGTCCTTCAGACCCCTCCTCATCAAGCAATACTGTCAGTCAAGCCAATCAAGTTTTTGACTGACTTGAATCTTCCATTCTCCCCAGTCTGGGGAAGCTGGGTCTGGACTCTGGCAATGCAGTTCATTCCTAAGGTTGTTTCTATGCATTTTAAATCTTGCCTAATTTTGCTTGTTTTTCGGTGTATCTACACCTGTAAATTTAGAAGACGGGACAGTACAGATGTATAGATTTCAGATCTAATGGTCATTCCCAGAACAGACATTGGGGGAAAGCAAATCAATTGGAAAACCCAGTTTTGATGATTTGTCAATATAAAATTTCTTATTCGGGTTTTAATTAAAGTACCATATGTGTGGAGGTATCCTCTGCTGAATATGAAAATGGATAAATACCTCTTGTTAACATTCCAAGTCTAACAACCAAGAGGAGGCTTAGGCTTTAGCACATGCTAATTTAATTTAGAGTCTGCAACGAGAAACATTACAGTGCGTTCAAATTTTTCCAGAGCATCAAATCTGTTGTGATGGCTATCAAGGCATTGAAAGAATGTCTGATAATCAAAAATCAGACCCAAACAAATTTCAAAAGTAAGTGAAATGGTCAACTTTAGCATTACGGAGGAGATAGAAATGACCTAGTTGTTTAAACAGTCATGTCGTAGGCTAAGCAAATAAGAGAACAGACTAAACCACGTAACTTATTGAGAAAACCTCTCTCACTTTGGCTTTCAAATGAAATTAAAGTGCATGACATTCCAGATTTTCAACTAGAACAGGACGCTAAGGCTGCATCCACCAAGCATGTTTGATATTGGTAGCCCTTGCAAACATGTCCTAAGAGTTGCTGCTGTGTTAACCAAAAAGCTTCCAGATAAGATAATTTTATTAATGTCCAACAAATGAACCATAAATAGGTCAATGGAGCTGAAGGACAGGACTAGTACAAGTGCAATGTGGGAATGCAAACACAACTCCTAGAAAAATGCCAGTGAAGCGAAAATGCCATTCAGCATTTCAGATTCTGAAACCAAGGGAACATATTGACAATACATAGATTCCAGAAATGGAATGCAAGTTTGTGGGTACCATTTTAAAAAGTATTTCTCAACGTTTCACAAATTAGAATATGTATCTGGCCAAAAAGCCCACATTTCAGTCCATAGAATATGTATCTGGCCAAGAAGCCCACATTTTAGTCCAAAAAATGACAACAATTCTAAACCCCAAATAATACCTAAAAAGAGGCATTATGGTCTATTTGCATAAAAGTTACGATATATACGGTAATCAATATCAACGTCTTGATCTTGACTCACTCTTTTGTTTTTGTTTGGTTGTTTAAATTTCTCTTATAGTTAAGTTGAAATAAATATACATGTTCTTTTCCTAAAAGCTTCTTCGCCTATGAACGAAGCAAATGTCATTTTCCTTGCCTTCTGATATTAATCTTCCTTGGAAGACTAGTCATGCAAGTAGCGTTGATCCTAATTTCTAATTCCGGGAATTCTATGCATATATATGTTCATCGTTTTTAGTTCCATTCCATTCCCAAATTACATATGCATATGTGCCATCTTTGCATGTTTGAGAGCAATCCTGATATGTAAAAACAGAAAACATTATTCAAAAAAGATTGAAATATGAAAAGCCCACACTTGGTGATCTTAATTTTTTTTATGTCTAATAGTTTTTTTTTTTTTTGTATCAGTGTATTGTTTGTGTAATTGTCATTTCCCCGCCAAAATATTGAAATATGATAAGCCAAACTTGGTGATCCTAATTTTTTTATGTCTAATAGTTTTTTTGTACCAGTGTATGTTTGTGTAATTGTCATTTCCCCACCACCATACTGTCTTCATCGCAGGTGCAAATTAGTTTTACTATCTGTGTTCAGGTATATAAAATTAAGTGTTATTAATCAAAATAGGCAGCAAAACATATAATTCAATCTATAAACCTTGAGGCTCGCAATTCTAACAAAAGGTGAGGGCCAGGCCTGACAAATGTCACTATGTCATGCATTGCATTAATTAACTTGATAAGGAATTAAATAGTATATATAATCAAGTCAATCAGAACTTTAGACCTTCGAAGAGAATGGAACCAGAACCTTCTACTGATTAGCCTTAAAAGAAGGATTGTTTTTCAAGTTGGGGCCTGTATTCCAAAACAACAGAAAGTGATCAAACTGTGCGGAAAAGATCACACAGGAGGATGCAGAACAGCTTGTGATGTGCAAAGCCCTAGGCAACTTACACCACTTTCAGAACTATTAAAAAGAGAACAGCCCCAACGTAAGATTTATCAAGAATTGCACGCTACTCAATGTACCGAATGCTTGTCCACTGTATAGCCCGCTTCTAGTCTTGCGGCATTTCAGCATGCAATTCCATCAGCATTACTGATCATAGCATAGATCTGTTCTAACACTTTATAGTATATATTACCAGCCACCTATGATAACTCTCAAGTGCGCATTTAGAAAAACTAGAAGGTTGGATTCCCTAGGATGGCTGCCTCTGTTGCATACCTGAGACAATGCCCCTTGTCTAACATTGGTGGGGCCATTATCATCAGCACTGATGGATTTGTACTAGGTACTAACCACAAATGCACGTAAGGGCCCAGGAGTTTCCCTGTGAGATTTTCCTTGGAATAAACATATAATACAAGCATTAAAAGAATACAAACCGGATCGATCTACATAAGACGTGGGCTACTAGTGGGTTTGCACTGGGTACTACACATAAATGCAGGTAAAAATGCCGAGGAGTTTCCATGAGAGATTTTCCTTATAAATAAATATATAAAACAAGCCTTAAAATAATTCAAACTAAAACGGACTTCATTGAAGTGCAGGAGTCTGATGGGAAAACATCCTAAAACATAATGGGGCGCCAATAACCCGGCCTCCAACTTACACGAATTAAAAGATATGGTGAAACTTACTTCCAAAAAAATACTCGGAAGAAGATGCCAGAATTATATACTAAGGCCTAAGTGCCAATTCCAGTCTGAAAAGATGTTCATTAATTCAGCCTTCCATTCAACGCCCTGTGAAAACAATATCATTTGTGTAGCTGGGTAAATTTAGCCCTAGCATAGTTCTGTCAGCTGAATCATTCTAGAGAAATAGGGCATTGCATTTTCCCCCCATTGAAACGAATAAAATTCATATTGACGAGAACAAATCCTAATGATAAGCAGAGACGCTACAAAGATCTTTCATTGAAAAAATACGAACAATCTAACTCATGAAATCCTCAAACAAAAAATCTTGTCGATAAGTATGAATATCCCTCATTTTCATAAGATAAATGCTACCGAGACCCGCGGCTTTGTAATCTAAGCTAACATACAGAAAATGCCTAAAATACTAATCAAACAAAGAGAAACCCATGTCTTCATCACTTTCCTCCTTCTCCTCCTTCTTCTCTTCAACGGGTGCATCGGCAGGGGCTGCAGCTGCACCGCCTGCGGCTGGCGCTGCAGCCGCTCCGCCGCCAATGAATCCTCCTCCGCCTCCACCGCCCCCAATAATCACCTGCAGAACCCACGATCCTCCCCTTAAGAATAGATTACAGTACACACATAATAAAGAGTTTCAAAGGGTTTCTAATCGTTACCTGGAAAACGGCCGAGGAAGGAGAAACGTATGAGAAAGAGGAAGAAACAGGACCGGATCCTTCGGCGTTAAGCGCCACATTTACGAGCTGCCGCTGCAAATCGTAGGTAGAGGCGGCCGAACCCTCCAAATCGCCCGAATACTGCTTTGCATTCCATGCGCCGCCTGATGACTTGCAGATGAATGTATAAACACCCATTCTAGTGTATTGCAGAGCTCCAAGCACCACTCCCTGATATTTTCGCCGCTGTGGTAAAGCAAAAATGCTTGCGTCCGCTGAGAATCACCAAATTGTCCCGTTTTAGAAGGGCGGAGTGAAACCTGGCGAGCTATTTCAAACCCTAGTCAGCTTCGCAAAACCCTAAGTGGCTTCAAACCCTCCAGTCCACACAACCCGGTCACATGGGGGGCGGAGAATGCTTAACTTTTGCTTAGTCCCACGGAATTAAGAATTAACGACGTTCACATTAGGTTCAGAAAAATATTTTTTTTTTTTTTTGTTTAATTAAATATTAAAAAATATGAGTGTTTTGAAAAAAAAAAAACAAAAACAAAAACAAACCCTTCCGAAATGAAGCTTAGTTTTTGTCAATTACTATATATAATAATGGAATAAATATGGAGTAAGTGAGTAAAATTGTAACATACTATAAGATCGTAAAATTATTATTAATATATTCAAAATTTAGAATATATATATTAATCTAATGAATTAAAATATGATATAAGGTTAGATATTGCTATACCATTATGAACGCAAAAGTAATTTATAATTTTGAAAAAAGTGGTTTAATGTTTTTAATAAAATTTTTTTAGTGTGGGAAGATAATGTACACGTATATACAGATATGAGAAATTATTACATAATAAAATATAAAATATTTAAAATTAATTTTAAATGTAGATATATTTTTATATATCAAATTTTTAAAAATTAAAATTAAAATCATAATTTGTAATTTTAAAAAAATATATTTAAAACTATTAGCAAAATTATTATTATCAAGATTTAATTTTAAAAATAAATATTTTTTAATTAGGTTTATAAAAATTTATTGAAAAGTATATATTATATGATCATTTTTTTAAATTAAAAAACCTTAACATAAAAAGTTTGTTTAAGATGAAAAGGGAGGGGTTTTGTATAATCTCAATGGAGAAATAGAGACAAAATTTTCATGGGATTAAGAATCACCTCAATGGAGAAATAGAGACAAAATTTTCATGGGATTAAGAATCACCTCAAACAATCAAGTTGAAGTCTTAGCCCTCCCGTAAGGGTTAAAGATAGTCTCCTCAAAGGGGTTTCGCCATATAAGTTTGATTGGAGACTCAACGGTTGTCATTCAAAGATGTATCAAAATAAAAGATTAAAAGGAAGCAGATCTTCCCCCTATATTCCTTCGTATAAGGATGCTTCTAGATCAATTTGATTCCTATGACATATATTATGTTAAAAGGGAAAATAACAAGCTTGTTGATGAACAAGCAAACAAAGGTGTCAATCTAGAACAAGGAATGATTCTTTTGGATCAAGGGGAGCCAACCATATTTTATATTCAATGAAAGCAAAAAACCATAGTTTAAAGCCTCTCAAGGCGTTGAAAGCTCTAGAATTAATTTCTGACAAGCCATTATCCGACCTTATTAAATTCATTACACGACATGATCACATCGGGAGGCGATACAACCTGCAGGATTGTCATGAGGATACCACCAATTAGAAGCGATAGGGGATTAAGGTCATGACAAAGGACAAGAGGAGCCGAATTGAATTGGCATTTAATCCTCGCTTCAAAGGAAGGAGAGCTAGTACTTTAATTGGGCAGAGGCAGTTAATCTCAAGCAAAACTAAGGTTGGAGTGATAGCAACAGAAATGGAGTTTCGATTCGGGTGTGCTCAGAGACGAGATGTTCTCAATTAATGAGAAAGGATGTTCACAACAGACGATAAGGATCAAAGCAGGTATATTAGGAGTCTTTTGCAACAATTGAGCATGAAGGTGATTCGAATTCAAGGTCGGATCTTTTACAAATTGGCTTCATCCAACACAAATGGAAATGGTGCCCTTTCGGAGGAATAGATGGCTACACTCAAGGAGGAGATCACGACACTAATAGCTAAGCTAGGGAAGCAAATTGTCCAGGAAGCTCGCTCTCACTTTTCAATGGTGTTCAGTCAACTTCCAAGAATTCGAGAGGATGTAGGAAGTAGATCCTCTCTAGCATTCAGTGGACTTTGGCAACTAAACTGATTAATTGGAACCTCAAAGTTGATATCATGGAATGCATGGTGGAATCAATTACGGTGGGAGTTCTGAAGGAAGCCTTTAGGCTTGATGATGTGTCTCCATCCAGAGTTCAACGTGTCATGGAGGTGGACGAAATGCAAAGAGAGGAAGCGGTGTTCCCCACTCATGAGGCCAGCGAACAAGCAGCACCGGAAGAAAGTCCTCGCGGGGAGCTAGCAGGTAATGGGTAGCAGCTCTATAATAACTATTTTGTCATTTTATAAAAATCAATGGCATTTTTTGGCAAAGCTATAAGATAAATGCAGTACGAATGAAAGAACTGAACATGCAAGGTAGCAATAGGAATCATTTTGAACCATGGCAGACTTGAAATGGTGCAATATTTGAATGTAAAGGAGCTGGTTTGAATCCAGTTTGATAAATATAAACTTACCCGTT
>APFE030888764.1:100394-127384 GCA_000404065.3 Pinus taeda | reverse complement strand
GATTGCTTGTGATAAGCATTGTACTTTGTAATGTTACATGACTCAATCATTAATATACAGATAGTTGGGGTTTTTAGCGAGGTGCTTTCCCCGGGATACATACCGTGTTAATGTGTGAATGCTCTTGATGTTTTATTGTTATTGATGCTGCTATATTGATGATCAACGTAGAGGAGCTTATGTATTGTGTATGTTTTCCGCAATAGTACATGATCAGGATAATCTCCATTGAATATGTGTTAAATTATTCAAAATTTCTACAGTTCACATTATGGGTGTTGCATATTTATGTTGTTCGCATTGTGGATGTTGTCAATTGAGATCTCTAAAAAGCCTCTTCCTCTCTGCCCAATGTTTTTCACGTTGTGGGTATTGTGTAGAAATGGAATGAAAGGAGGATATGACACAATTTTTTAAAAATTAAAGTATGCTTCCATTGTCAAAACATGATTTGTTTTGTTAATGCAAATTGAAAATTAAAAAGCTTGGTTTATTATGAATGGTTCAAATGGTTTTATGAGTAGATTCATATCATTCCTTGTTTAAATATTTAAATATTGTTAAGTACACGAGCATCAATTCATTATCATAATCATGTATTGAATAGACTTGTGTAATAAAAGAGGATAAACAATGGCTCTAGCTACAAGTGGAGATGGATGTGTGAGAGGGTTTCCTAGGGAAAATTCAAATAGTACATGATAATATCTCCTAGATGCAAAGGATAGATTATTAGTGACTTCCCTTTAGGTGTTTCATATGTCATGTGATTGGACACCTCAAGCACCAATGCTAGGGTTTTGGTCCACCTATGAAAGGAAAAAAATGAATCCAGGTAAAAAATCATGTGAATATTTTGAAAGACCATGCAGACTCCACATAAGGCTAGAGAAGTTTGCAAATGTGCACGACTACAAGGGTCTAGGAGGAGATACTAGCTCACGACTCCTAAAAACATGGTAAACATTCATTTACCTTCCTCGTTTCCCACATAAGCTTTATTTCTATGTATGTACCAAATTTTTAGACATACAGATTAACTTCACACACCACTCTTCACTCTCTAGTTTCTTCGATCCTCCCCTCCCCTCTATTTTTATTCTTCCATCCCCCCTCTATTGTCACATTTCCTCCACTACCCATGCCTTCAACCCTCCCCTTGGATTTATGCCTTCCACTCCTCCCCTTCCCCTATGCCTTTTGATTCTCGTAACAACCAGGATCCCTCATAATCAAGAACTGATACCCTCATTGTCCCCTCCAACCTTGTTCCCCCCAACCCCCTCTCCTCCAAGTCCCCATATGAACTCGAGCCTCACACCAAACCCTTAGATACTACACCCTCTCGAGGGGTTTAGCTCTAGACCCCTTTCTCCCCAACCCTGTTGGTCAAAAATCCAACCTCTTAAAAGCATAGTATAAATCCATCTTGGATATCAATAAGAAAAAACAAATGACTATCTCTAGGACCCTTAAAGAAGAAAATTCCCTCAACTCCATCCCTTAATTATGATACTCTCTTACAACACCAAAGGGTTGGAGTGTAGTATATCTAACCTACAAATATATTAAATTGCAAATATGCCCAATCACTGTTAATAATCCCAATACAAATAAAAGAATGAAATATAGAAGCTTCAAATCTTTATTAATATCAAACCCTTGAGGTATGGAAACACCATATAACTACTCCTTAAGGAAGGATATCACTCCACAAGCCATATTCTTGTCAATATAACAATACTTGACATCTGTCAATGGAGAGTCTTTAGCCTGTATATAGGCTTCATACTTACAATATCATGGGTCTCTCAATACCATACATATAATACAATGGACTTATCACATTGTTCCCCAACTACTGTGGTCCCTTGCATAATGTGGGTTAACCACTTTATTTATTAATTATGGCTCATTTATTTATCATCCTTACATTATTACAATACATTATTCCCTTGGGTACCTCCTTATGTACCGCATATTATCCCCTCTAGGTATACTACATTCCAGCCCCCTTAAGGATGTTTTGTCCCCAAAACATGAGAAAAACACAAATAATAAGATCTACTCAAAAGAGTAGTTCACTGGTACCATGCACGTCCATCTAGCCATCCTAGAGAAAGGTGAACACTCGATCTAGTTGGTGCCTCGCTCGCTTGAGATGGAAGTTGGTTCTAGTGGTTCCTCTGTTATGATGTGTTATGGATGGATCTTCACAACTCTCTGTGTGTCGTATAGGGGTTCTTGTCCTTATTTCTAATTCGTTGCCATCTTGTTGGTTATTGTCTTGCTAGGTGATGCGAGTGGTGATATGCTGAAACTTTAACTGATGTATATCTTTAATTACTTCCTCCACTATTGGTGCCTGAGTGGTGTCTGGTGCTTTTTCTAGTATCTGATTTGATGTTTGTGTTTGGTTGTCCACCATCAAAGGTTCATCATTTGGTATGCCAGTGTCATTAGAGCTTTTTGCTTCTTCCTCCACAGTATCTTCCTGGTTCCTAATGGAAATACCCTGTAAGCTAATTTCCTTCTTTTTATACCATAGCTTCAAGAATTTCTTTTGTAGATTAATATTGATGGTGCCCACTGAGTCCATCCAAGGATAACCCATAACAACATCTGCATCATCCATGTCTAAAGTGTAAAAGTCAACATGTAATACATATTTATCCATGGTCACCTTCAAGTCCTTAAATATTTGAATAGGTACCCCGTCAACCTGTGTGCTTGCAATATGTTGTGTTGGAACTTGCAAGCATTTGGCCAATTTGAGATTAATTGGATTATGCTTGCAACTAGGGTGAATAACGACAATGATATTCTCTTTTTGAATACTTCCATGAATTTGTAGTATGGAGATATTCGTAAAAAACAACCCTTTTATGTTTCTTATTGTCTTGTCTTCTAGCATGGGACCATTTTTCAAAAAGGATTTTTTCAAATTTTTCACCAGGAAGGCTTACCAACTTCTTTTTGTCAAATGAGTTCCACCATATGGCAACCTCATCTCTAAAATTAAGCCATGCTATCTCTTTCCAAACTCTTGGACATGTTGAATTTTCTCTTTTTAGGAACTCTTCAATAGTAGGGCTATCATTTTTTCTTATAAACTTCATCTTGCTAGAACCCTTAAAATAGAGTAAGGGCCTGAAGAAAATCACTTACTTTGGAGAAAATTTAAAATGGGCATAACTCAGCCAATATAACATTGAATATTTATTATAATAGTTTTTGGAAATGGAACAACAATTCTGCATCATCCCAGTTGATTGAAATCACAATCTGGGCACTCTGGAAACTTAGGTCTGTGTTACAACTATCTAACAATCACAAAAATTTCAGAAAAAATCGCTGATTTTAAATCAACAATATCTCCCTCATCTAGACTCTTATTTGACCAATTGTTTTTTGAAATGGGGTGACTTTTCAAGAGGATCTCATATCTGCCATTAGTTTTCTGAAATTCTGCAAAAAAACTGTAAAAAATTACAAGAGAGTTGTTGTCCATGAATTGTCGTAAAAAAGTTTTATGCAAAACAATTGATTTTAAATCAGTGATATCTCACCCCTGATTAGGGTGCAAGGTAGAATTAATGGGATGTACTAGACCATGAAGGCAAGCAGTAAGGTCCCTACCACCCTTCGCATGCATCCAACAATTGGAAAGGTGGCGGCGAGCATGCAGGAGTTAATGCATGTGAGCTGGGAGGATTTAAGGCCATTTGGAGTGGGCAGAGGCTCATTTTGAAAATGTATACGAGAATTTTGGGTAAGAATGGTCCTGTGGTGGTGGAACACTGTCTAGGTGATCGCAATCCTAGGGGTCGCTTGTTGTCGGAGGAAGATGACGTCCACAAACCTTGGGAGCACTCTCTGGTATGTATTAAGTCTGCTCCCTGCCAATTCAGTTAAAATGGATATGAGTCGGCAGCCCTCTTATGAGAAATTACCTGTGTCGGGATTGGGGGGTAATGCCTTTTTGAGTATTCAAAGGCACAACCTTGTTTGGTACTTGGGAGGGCCAGCGAAAATTGTATTTCTTGTCCCGGTGTCTATGAAATTCAAGATTTGGTTGTCGAGTATGGGGGCATGTTAGAAGGAGTCGAAAGGAGGGATGACAAACATCTCCCTCTAATGGGGCTAGCATAGTGGACAGGGGGGGCCTGCAGAGTTAGACTGAGACTCTGGTGGCATTTTTCCTGGTCGGGCTCCTTGGTGTGAGTGACAATTAGTTCAGAGATGGGGGGAGGGTTTGGGACTTAAAGGAGAAAGAGAAATTGACCCTGCTCAATTCGGGTCCAAATTCCAGAGCCCCAATACCCAATAAGGGGTTACTATGCAGAGGGTTAAGGGGGAGAGGGACTTAGCCTCACGGAAAACTTGGAATGCACTTCAACCATAATAAAAGTGGTTGGCTGATTAATTTGAATTTAGATGGAAATTGTAACCATATGATGAATCATATGACGATTGTTGGTATGGCTCCATTCTATCTGATCCAACTCTGCATTGGGAAGGGGAAGGATGGCCATCAAGAGGACACAATAATCTTATGTTGGTATTCAATCCATAGCAAACAATGGAAGGAGATTCTTACTTGTTTGGTATTCTTTAACTTTGTAGTAGGTTTGTTGGAGGGACGAGACCACTAGTTGCGTCGAGTTCCCATCCCATGACCCTCGGCAAGAGTAAAGTTGAAAGAACAGGGAGGAGAGGAGAATTTGATAGACCGAGGAAGAATAATGGCTCGAGCGGAGGGGTAAGAAACAATGGAGGGGGAAACAGAGGCCGTAGGAGGCAAAGGAAGGTTGCATCAACTCCAGGCAACCTACTTAGCTCTTCTAGTAGGGCGACAGGAAGGGGTGGTTGGCAGAAGGCAGTATCACACATCATAGATGAAGCGGCTCAATTGCGTACCACGCTAGCAACTCAAACTTGGTAAAGAAACTAATTACAAAGTGGGAGGAGGAAATCTGTCAGGTATATGAAGATTTTGAGTTGGACCTGGACGAGTGGCAGGAGGTAGCACTAACCCAAGTCATACGAAAGGGAGAGTGACCTAGTATTAGTAGACCATTCGTCTATTTTTTATGATGAAAAGAATCCTGACAAAGGCCATGGAACAGTCCCCTTCATACCAGCATGCATAGTCTCCTCTAGACCATCATGCAGACCCTCGGGGAATTTTGGAAAAGTCGAAGTTCATGAAGGAATTATAAAAATTCCAGTTTTAGTTATAGCAGCAAAGTGGAATGATGAGATGGATCAAGCAACATATCCCATTCATTCCGCACTCGGAGCTTCCTAGTTCTACTGTGAAGGACCCCTCTCCAGTAGACTCTGGTGATGATGAACAGTGACAATGCGCCCCAAATATTTATTTTTGAATGTTTTTATATGGTTATAGACTTATTATAAGTTATGTTTATAGTTATCTAATGCACAATAAGTACAAAGACTTTCAGGTGTATATGGCATGGCTAGATAAACTTATAGTTTTGCGTTTATGGATGGATTATTTTGCAGATAGGTGGCCAACAGACCTGGTTTCCCACCAGGTAGGTTGAGGCCACTAACTCATGGATATATGGATGTAACATGCCTTATTTAGAAAAATTAATAGAAAGGAACCACCAAGCTTACAAAAAAAAAAAAAAAAAAAATCAATGATATTTCCCTCATCCGAATTCCAATTTGACTGATTTTTTTTTTTTAATTGGGTATTTTTTCACAAGGAATTCATGTATGTATTTTTTTTTGAAAAATTTTCACCAAAATTTTAGATTTGATCTATAAACATGCCACGCAAAAATTTCCTACAAAAAATGAAAAAAAATCTCCCCACTTTTCCCAAGAAAGAGCTTTGATACCACTTGTAATAGATCTGACCTGCAAATATATTAAATTACAAATATGTCCAATAACTACCAATAATCCCAATACAAATATAAGAATGAAATATACAAGCTTCATATATTTTTTAATATCAAACCTTGAGGTAGGGAAAGACCATACAACTACTCATTAAGGAAAGAGATCACTCCACAAGCCATATGTTTGTCAATACAACAATACTTGACATCTCTCAATGTAGAGTCTCTAGCCTCTATATAGGTTTCATACATGCAATACTATGGGTCTCTCAATACCATACATCTAATATAATGGGCTTATCACATTTTTTCCTAACTACTTGTGGTCCCTTGCGTAATGTGGGTTAACTACTTTATTTGTTAATTATGGCTCATTTATTTATCATCCTTACATTATTCCCTTGGGTACCTCCCTCTATACCCCATATTATCCCCCCTAGGTATACTAATGTACGAGGCTTAAAACAACCTTACCCTCCACTACCTCATAAAAAATCACAATCCTAACTTCATTCTAATCTAGGAGAACATGATCGATGATGCCAGAGTCAAGTTGGCTATACAATATAGATTAAAGGATTGTTCTTTCATGACTTTAGATGTAGAAGGACACTCAGGCGAACTACTAATAAGGTGGAGTCTGAACTTCATGGCCCTCGCCTCCACCTCTTACAAATCCACTGTTATGGTCACACTAGAATCAATGGAGCTTCAAATGAAATTTTTTGTACTCAATATATATGGGCCTTACAATGATCACATCTCCTTTTGAAATGATCTCACAGATTCTAGTGCCTACTCCACCCCTTATGTCATTCTGTCATCCTTGGTGGAGATCTTAATATTACCCTATCCTCAAGGGAGATCTAGGGTACCAACCCTATACCAAACCCATTCAATGGATTCTTCTCTAATTTGTTTGCTTTTCTCTACCTCATCAACATTTAACCCATAAAGGTCTCCCCTACATAGAAAAATTTACGCACAAATGAAGATGTCATATCCAAAAGGCTCAACAAGTTCCTCATTTCAAATGATTTTCCCAACCCTGGGACTATCTCACAATGATTTTTTTATCATATCCCCATTTTGTTGGACCATTTGTCGATTCAGATAAACTTCAATACCCACTTTGTTTCAACCACTCTTGTTTTTCTAAAGAGGATTTTAAAAGTATGGTTGAGGACACATGGTCACACTTACATCCCTCATGCCTGAACTCCTATATGTATTAATTTGCAGAAAACATTTCCAGATGGCTATGAAAGGCTGGTCTCAACATCATAAAGAAAATCAATAAGCCTATTTAAATAAAGTAGAACAAAACATAAAATCCTTGTTGAGCCGAGAGGCTCATTCTACAACCCAGTATGAGGGGGATGTGTAAATTTGTTTGTCTGTCCATTGAGTTGACACGCGCCCTTTTAAAATAAAAATAAAACTTATGCTCTAAATAGAAAAATAATGTCAGCGATAATAAAAAAAAATTGAATATGCTATAAAAAAAAATAGAAGTAAAAAAATGTGAATAAAGTGTTTAAATCTTATACTTTTCAAAAATATTTCAAGAGTAAAATTTAAATAAACTATGTTAACTTAATTTATGTTGATATAAACTTCATATATATCTATATATAGAAAAAATATTGTTAAAATAAAATATTTTAATGTTGTATATTAAAAATATTCAATGTCGGTTATCAATAAAAATTATATTACAAATTAAATATTGACATTATACATAAAAATATATTAAATAATAAAAACTATTTTAATTTGCACTATAAAATGTATCGATGTACAGTTATGTTTAATATTTAAATGTAAATTTTATTATATATATATATATATTATATAATATATATATATATATATATATATATATATATATATATATATATCATTTAAAAAAAATTTACGCATATAACATGAAAAAATTAAGTTTTTATGGTTAAAACTTATATTTGATCATATATACTCTATATAGCATTCAAAAATACAATTTAAACAATGAAAAATAACACATTACGTTTTACACTCTAAAGAAGTTTGCACATGAAGAAATTTGATCACTCTCAGCTCATATTAGATGCATACTTAAGATGGATCTCTGCTGGTATCTTTGAGCCAAGAGGGTCATTTTACAACCCAATATGAGGGAAATGTGTAAGTTTGTCAATATGTCTGTTGAGTTGACATGTGCCCTTTTAAATTAAAAATAAAAATTAAATGTGTAAGTTTGTCAATATGTCTGTTGAGTTGATATGTGCCCTTTTAAATTAAAAATAAAAATTATGCTCTAAATAGAAAAATAATGTCCACTATAATTAAAAAAAATGAATATGCTATAAAGAAATTAGAAGTAAAAAAATGTGAGTAAAATTTTTAAATCTTATACTTTTCAAAAATATTTCAACAATAAATTTAAATAGACAATTTGAAGGTCTAAGATAACTAATTTGTGTTGATATCAACTTCATAATATATCTATATATAAATAAAATATTGTTCAAATAAATATTTTAATGTTGCATAAAAAAAAAAAAAAAAAAAAAAAAAAAATCAATTAGGTTATCAATACAACATTTTAATACAAATTAATATTGACATATACATAAAAATATTAATAATAAAAAAAACCATTTTAATTTGCACTATAAATGTTTCTATGTACATGTTATGTAAAATATTTTAATGTCAATTAATGTATATATTATATATCATTTTAAAAAAGTTATGCATATAACATGAAAAAAATAAGTTTTATGGTTAAAACTTATATTTGGTCCTATATATACTCTATATAGCATTCAAAAATACAATTTAATTAATAAAAAATAACACATTGCATTTTACACTCTAAAGAAGTTTGTACATGAATAAATTTGATCTCTCGGCTCATATTAGATCCGTACTTAATATGGATCTATGTTGGTATTTTAATTCCAATTGGGTTTTCTCGAAGGATGTATTAACCATTCTTAGAGAATTGGAACATAAGAGATATAGTCTTCCAAAAAAAGAGATCGAATGATACCTTAAAAGTAGAGTTGTGTGGATTAATGAGGGTGCATAGAATCGGGCATACTTTATGAAAAAATATGAAAAAAAGGTAGTTATACATCGCCCTCAGCTGGTCTTGTTGCATCTTCTCATGCAACTCCTAGTAATTTCAGTTATGTAACTCTAGCATATAGTTCTCCCTAGTCAAAATCTAGGCGCCCATACTCTCTTGAGTTGTGGTAGCCCAAATTTCTATCAAGTTGAATACACTGAGTCCTCTTTATTTGTTCTTCCAATTATGTATCTCCTTATAAAATCATGTAGGACACTAGATAAGAAAATTAAAATTTAACCCATCCCATCAAGGTCCAAATCTCATTAATGATTTGTATAAAAATATGCTCAATCAAGAGCTAGGCTAGACTAGAGTAAGGATATCCCATGGTCCTAAATGTAACTGGAAACTAGCATAGAATTTAAAGAGTGGTTCATTTCCACTTATTGATACTTTATTACTACATACCTACCATGATGATAAATGGTAATTGAATCCCTAGGTTCCTACCTAAATCTTTTATAATAATCCATAATAACCTTGGGTAATGGATATTCATCTTTTACCGTAAGTCTAGCTTTTGCCTTTGTCCTAAAATAGAAATATGCCCCTTTCTTCCATTGTATCATGTTAAGAATATAAGATATAAATTCCCTGAGCAAGACACCCTTAATATACGGGTTGGGATTCTAACAAGTGTTATCCTGAAGAAAAAATAAATTAATATAATTCACATAACAAATTTTACTCCAAAGGATATGTAGAAAAGAAAATTTATGTGAATTCCTATGGCTTTTTTATTTCATGAAGTTGTCTAGCTGCCAACCATTTCATCCTGAAGACAATCCATTGGTCATGCAATAAAATGGGATACATCTTGTTTTGTTTCCTAAATGTTATTCCTTCTAGAACCAATTCAGAAGTATCTTGTTTTTGTGCTTGTGTCACGTGCCAAGTGTTCTTTATATTCATTGATATTTTCCTTCAAGTTGTCCTCTCATGTGAGATACATTGAAAACTATATTTGCCTCATTTTCTTATTGAATTGTTGGTGGCTCTTCTTGTTTATGATCCCAAGTTTGAAAATATCATCGCTGGTTCACCATTGATACAAATCGAGTTAGCTTTGGATGAAGGCATATGTGTTAGTAATAAAGTTACGTAAAATAACATTTATAGTCTATTAGGATTATTTAACACATTAGTTTGAATAATTATAGGCTCTTAGGTTAGGACCTTCAACCTGATCTATGGATTCTAACAATGTTTTTAAATTACTAACTCCATGTTGAGCTTGTTGGAGTTTGGAACTAAGCTTCTTATTTTAAAATAAATATCTCATGTTTTACCTTCGTAGAGCTTGATAGGTCAGCTGCAAAAATGAAAAGGTTTGGTATGAGGAAATTACCTTTCTTCCTTCTAGTTTTCTTAGCTTAGCTAGGTCCACATCTATCATGTACGAAGGTGAAGTTGAAATGTTGAGGATATTTCTCCATGAATTGTTCTATCTACTTTTGTGTCAATGGTGTAGGCTCAAGGGTTCTAAATGCACTAGCCAACTCATAACACAAGGTTTCCACAAATCCTTCCTCTCACCATCGTTCCCTTTGAGCTAGAGGTGAACTGGTATTTTCACCTAACTCTTTAGGGTTTGTTTCATGTGATGGCCATCGTTTGTCACTCTAGAGAGATTCCGCTAAATCCTCACTATGTTTAGAAATATCTACTTCAATTGATTCTGTAGCAGTTCAAGTGTCAAGGCTAGTAGCTTGCTACTCTTTTTTCCTCATTAAATTGTGCATACATGGTTTGATAGCGAGAATCCTAAGGGGGAGTTGATTTGGAGACTAGTGATTACTTTTGGCCAATGTCCCTTTTGGTAATGAAATCCTAGCTCTAGGTTTCATTTGGATACCCTAAGGAAAAAATTCCATGGAATATTTAATTTATCCAACTCAGGTGAGATTAACATTTTAATGAGCCCTTGGTGATATAACCTTGTTTTGAGGCCCTTCTCTTTATTGTGACTGTGGTCATTTTTGTCAAGGTTGTGAGAAAATAAAATGGCATGTTCAGTAACTAGCTTTCAATAACTAGAAATATGTGTTAATAGTATAATATATATATTTTTATGCAATAAAATGGTAATTATGTTATTATAATATTACACATTTAATTTTTTTTAAATGATATTTAAAATTCATCTTTCTTGGAAATATGGTTTTGAACTTTGTGCCTTGACAATGTAGAGATTAAGCCAAAATAAAAAACGATTACTTTATTATTTATAAATATTGACACTAGTCAAAGGAGCTTAAAAAAAAATCGTGGTTACTTTATTCTTCTTGTCTAAAATGGATATTGATAAAACATTACAATAGAACAGGAAAATATCACCTAAAATAACGTCGGAATTTAGTGTTTTTTAGTTCATGAATTGGACACTTTTCTCGATGCAAAAATTGGCGCGACCAGGTATGTTTATCATAGCGCTAGATTTGGCACCATAAATTTCTCTAGAAATAACATCATAAATAGCACCAGAAAAATAGTTCCAGAAATAGCGCCATAAATAATGCCTGAAATAGCACCCAAAATCTTGCCCGGAGTTGCGCTAGAAATAATGCCATAAGTAGTACCAAGAATAATGCAGTAAATAGCACCTGGAATAGAGCCAGGAATAGCACCATTTTATCACCGAAAATAGCACCAGGATTTGCTTCTAATTTGGCTCTTGGTTTGGCTTCCAATTTAAAGTCCAGTTTTGCTTCTTGTTTTTCTTCTAGTGTGGCTTCCAATTTTGCTTCTAGTTTTGCTTCTAGTGTGGCTTCTAATTTTACTTCTAGTGTAGCTTCCAATTTTTCTTCTGGTGTGACCTTCAATTTTGCTTCCCATTTTTCTTCTACTGTAGCTTCCAATATTGCGTCTGGTTTTTCTTCTAGTGTGGCTTTCAATTTTGCTTCTAGTGTGGCTTCCAATTTTGCTTCTAGTTTTTGCTTTTAGTGTGGCTTTCAATTTGGCTTCCATTGTTGCTTCCTTTTTTTCTTCCAAGTGTCATAAATAACACCACATTTAGCGCCAAGAGATAAATTCAATTTGGATTCTGATTTGGCTTCCCGTTTTGCTTCTAATGTGGCTTCCAATTTGGATTCCATTGTTGCTTCTTTTTTTTTTTTTTTGCTTCTAGTGTGGCTTTCAATTTTGCTTCTAGTTTTTCTTCTAGTGTGGCTTCTAATTTTACTTCTAGTGTGGCTTCCAATTTTTCTTCTAATGTGGCTTTTAATTTTGCTTCCCATTTTCTTCTAATGTAGCTTCCAATATTGCTTCCGATTTTTCTTCTAGTGTGGCTTCCAATTTTGCTTCTAGTGCGGCTTCCAAATTTTCTTCCAGTTTTTTCTTTTAGTGTGGCTTCCAATTTGGCTTCCATTGTTGCTTCTTTTTTTTCTTCCAAGTGTCATAAATAACACCATGTCTAGCGCCAAGAGATAAATTTAGTTTGGATTCTGATTTGGCTTCCATTTTTTGCTTCCTGTTTTTCTTCTAATGTGGCTTCCAATTTGGATTCCATTGTTGCTTCTTTTTTTGCTTCCAAAAAATGATTATTGTTTTGCATGCAATTAAATTAATATGTTTTATTTCAATTTAATTAGTTAAATATATCATGTCTCTTAAAAAGCTATATGATTATACATCATATGAATGCGTTTGAAATATTTTATAGGATAACATTTTAAATAATTTTTAGGGAAACAAACATCCATATAAATTAACAACATCATTATACTTATTAAATCTCCATCAAAATAGAATCTGCAACATCCAATATATATAAAATAACAAGATAATTATTGTAACATGATCATCATCTATAACTAAAATAAGTGAGTCAAATATCTATAATTTAAGTGAATTTGACAACATTCATCATGAACAATAAATCAAAACCATCATACATAATAAATATGCTTCCAAATCATCAACCACTTTCAACATATAAAACTTGAAGAGTCAATATTGACAAGATCATCATCATATATAACTAAGACAATTGTAATTCACATATACTAGTAGATAAATAACATGTGGAAATGATCTATGGGATGAGGTAGGAGCGGGAGGGGTTATCTTTTGCCCCAATGGAAAAGTTGATTTATTTATTTATTTATTTATTTTGTGTGGGGTTGGAATTCGCCTCAAACAATAAGGCGAAAGAATTAGGGCTATGGGGATGGATGAAGTTGGAAGTAGTTGAAGGAATCCTCCAATTAAGTGCCTTTGGAGACTCTCGCAATACAATTCAAAAATATATCAAATTGAATCATTGCAAGTACCAAAATACGATACCAACTCTACAAAGAATCCAATTGATCATGGATAAATTTGAAATTTTGTATTTCTGTCTTATCAGGAGAGAGAACAACACTTTGGTGGACTATCGAGCCAACAAAGGCATCAATTTGGTTCAAGGCGAGTTGATGGAGAAGGGAGGAAGAACAAGTATATGTCACATACCATGATTTCTCATAACAAAATGATCTTGAGATGCTTAAGGGTAATTAAGGAGCTAAGGCAAGAGGATATTTTTTTTCTTACTCATCCATAAGAATCTAGTAAATAATACTTTGGTTTTTTTAGAATGTGTCTTGGAATCCATGCTAGTGAAACCCAATAGACAAGGATTGCTTTAATTATAGGTTCAACAAGGACTAGTATATTAAATAATAGTTTGGTTTTATTTAGAATGCATCTTGGAATCCGTGCTATGAAACCCAACCCAATAGACAAGGATTTCTTTACTTATAGATTCAACAAAGACTAATCTGCCTGCCAAAGAAAATCATTGTAAAGTCTATTGTGAGAACCACATGGTTGACTCTCAGGGTTAGATAAGTGAGCACCAGATCTGAACTTTAGATGAGCGAACACTAGATCTGAAAGACAAGAGCCTGCCATGGAATTTCCAACACACTTTAAATGTTATTAAATCTTATCAAGAAAATCAAACATTAGAAAATTTATTTACGATTGTGATAAAGGAAGAAAGAAAAACATGTATTGAAACACAAACAAGGGTTCCTGGTTGGGGGCCAAGAGACATAGCCTGATATAATAGGCCCTTCCATAATTTAAGGAATTACGGGGCTAGCCAGTCGTCCCGTTCCACACAGCAACAAGTATTTCCATGGTCCCACTCTAAAGTTCTAGTTCCAAGGCTAGACCCCAGACCTCACAAGAAGCATTTCGAAAGCTTATTTAGAACCCAGATGTCAGCAACCGACCCACCAATTCTGGTTTATTGAGATCGACATCGAGATCCTATGGAGACAGATGCAAGAGAACTATGAGATTGAAATTACTCTAAAAAGGAAAATAAAAAAAAATACTACCATTCGTGTGAATATGATACCACTAGATTCACATTTGTTTCATAGGTGTCCTCATATTGTATCCACGAGATTGCTCCAAATTCACAAGGTTTTTGACTACTTTTCATAGACTACATTTGTACAATAATGCACAGTAAATTTCTATCCACCGACAATAAATTGCCTATGCGAGAGACGTGCTAACCACTGCGATGATAGTAAGTGAAGAATAATAATAAAAATGACAATATACTAGCAATATATCCCATACTAATAACAAAAAACAGAGAAAATATTGTATAGGTTGAAACTGCAAGCAGATTTAGCATATGACATGGCATTATAAGCGCCATGTGGCTAGATATGTGTTGCATGGCCACAGATCATCCCTCGAATACCCGTTGGATGGGTGCAACGTGGCCACAAGTGGGCCATCCAAATACACATTGTATGAAGGCTACATAGCAGCCCCTAGGATATGTGAGTTGATGATGACCACGTAGTGACCTCCCCATGGATTTGACCATTGGATATGTGAGTTGATGATGGCCACGTAGTGACCTCCCCATGGATTTGACCATTGGATGAGTGACACATGGTAGCTTGTCATTTGTTCACCATATCTCACCATTGGATGAGCGCCACATTGCAGTGAATCTAGTTGTTTGATGGCCACCACATGGTAAGGAAACAACCACGTAGTGACCTACCCATGGATTTGGCCCTTTCATGCAATGAATCTAGTTGTTTGATGGCCACCACATGGTAAGGAACAACCACGTAGTGACCTACCCATGGATTAGTGAATCTAGTTGTTTGATGGCCACCAACCACGTAGTGACCTACCCATGTATTTGGCCATTTCATGCAATGAATCTAGATGCAATGAATCTAGTTGTTTGATGGCCACCACATAGTAAGGAAACAACCACGTAGTGACCTACCCATGGATTAGTGAATCTAGTTGTTTGATGGCCACCACATGGTAAGGAAACAACCACGTAGTGACCTACCCATGGATTAGTGAATCTAGTTTTATGGCCACCACATGGTAAGGAAACAACCACGTAGTGACCTACCCATGGATTTGGCCATTTCATGTAATGAATCTAGTTGTTTAATGGCCACCACATGGTAAGGAAACAACCACATAGTGACCTACCCATGGATTTGGCCATTTCATGACCACTACATGGCAAGGAAACAACCACGTAATGACCACCCCATGAATTTGGACATTGGATGAATGACACATGTGGCCATTTCATGACCACTACATGGCAAGGAAACAACCATGTAGTGACCACCCCATGAATTTGGACATTGGATGAACGACATATGGCACCATGTCTTTTGTCCACCACATCTCACCATTGGATGAGTGCCACATTTCAGTGAATCTAGTTGTTTGATGAACAACATCTCTGGACATTGGATGAACGACACATGGCACCCTGTCTTTCATCCACCACATCTCACCATTGGATGAGTGCCACATTTCAATGAATCTAGTTGTTTGATGAACAACATCTCACCATTGGATGAGCGCCACATTGCAGTGAATCTAGTTGTTTGATGGCCAACACATGGTAAGGCAACAACCACGTAGTGACCTACCCATGGATTTGGCCATTTCATGACCACTACATGGCAAGGAAACAACCATGTAGTGACCACCCCATGAATTTGGACATTGGATGAATGACATATGGCACCCTGTCTTTCGTCCACCACATCTCACCATTGGATGAGTGCCACATTTCAATGAATCTAGTTGTTTGATGACCACCACATAGAAAGGAAGCTGGCTCAGTTGATGAGTGTGACATGGAAGAAGACCTAGTCATTTGATGTGCACCATGTCGCGGGGGATCGTATTGCTTGATAAATGCCATGTGGTAAGAGAACTGGTCATTTGATAAGGGTTGATTGTTTGATGAGTGCTATATGGCAAGAGAACTATTCTTTTGATGAGGGCCACATGGCAATGAATATGGTCATTAAATGAGAGCAACGTGGCAACATAGATGGTCGTTGGATGAGCGCCTCATGGCATTGGAGATAGTTGTTGGATGAGCGCCTCATGGCATTGGAGGCGGTTGTTGGATGAGCACCACGACACATATGAGATTACGGTTTGATAACTGCCACGTGGGATCAAATCCCATTGTTCGATCACCACCACATGTAATTAGCACCAATAGTTCGATGAGCACCATATGGTAGAAAATATGGTCATTTGTGAGCTCCATATGGCAAGGGATTTGGCCATTCAATGAGCAACACATGGTCGTTGGATGAATGCCACATGGAAAATGATCTAGTGGTTTGATTAGTGCCATGTGGCAGAGGACATGGTCGTTGGATGAGCGCCACAGGGTAGAAAACTGGCCATTGGATGAATGCCACACGACAGTCGATCTAGCCATTTGATGAGTGCCATATGGTAGAGGATCAGGGCATTAAATGTGCACCATGTGCCATAGGATCTATTTTTTGGATGAGCACCATGTGGTAGTATATCTTGTCATTCCTTGTGGTAGTGGATCTAGTTGTTCGATGGGCACCATGTGGAAGTTATTGTGGTCATTTGATGTGCGCCTTGTGGTAGTGGATTTGGTTGTTTGATGGGCACCATGTGGCAGTGATTATGGTCATTCGATGGGCACCATGTGGAGGTGGATCTAGCCATTCGATGGGAACCAAGTGGAGATGGATATGGTCATTGCATGAGCACCACGTGGCAGCATATCTAGCCATTGAATGAACTCCACATGGTGGCATATCTCTCTGTTGAATGGGCACCATGTGGTTGTGTACCTAGTTGCTGGATGAGATCCATGTGGTAGTAAACCTTCCCGTTGGATGAGCGCCATGTGGTAGTACACCTAGTCATTGGATGAGCATTATGTGATAATGTACCTACCCATTTGATACTGTCAGGTCCATATAATATTAATGTAGCCCCCTTATTGTTATTGTTAGTGTAGGCCCCTTATTGTTATTTTTGTTCCCCATAGAATCCCACTATTATTATTGTTGTGCCCTTACATTATTATTGTTATGTTGGTTCTGATTATATTGTGACCCCTAAACTCTTATATATACAAAGGAGGTCTTTTCCTTTTTATCATCCAAGAATTGTTCATTTATGTAATGCAAAGGAGGTTCCCCCCTTGAATATGATACTTTTTAAGTCATCGATCTATCTTTTTGTGAGCTAGTTGCATAAGATTTGGTTTCAGAGCTTTGGATTCTAGGGTTTCGCTGCTTTAAATAAGTCATCATGGATTTTTTTCTATAAATTTTTTTCTACAAAGCTTCAGAAGTTGAAATTGTGACCACGTGGGGTTGAAATCTTGGTGAACTTCGTGCTAGAATTTCAGATCTTGGTTTGCTATATTGTCTTAGATATGTTCCGAAGAAGATAGGATTGTTTCATGCTCTAGAATTCAGTCTCAAACAGGTGACCTAGGGAAAATCGTCATAACTTTCATTTCAGGTATCAGATTTGAATTCTGTAAAAAGTGGCTAAAAGTACATGGACCTTAGTTTTTCATGTAGAAATTTCAGGGCCGAAGGTTGAAACAATGACATAATCAAGTCATCATGGGAGATTTGACATAACTCTATATTGAAGAATCCAATATTGGTACGACTTGTGGAATTGGAAAGAAAATTCATAGGGCTACTACAAGACCTAATTTCAGACCTTGGAGATTTGAAATTACAGAGTTACAACCATTTCAAGATCGAGCACCTAAAAAGCAAGAAAAAGGTGTGTATTTTTTAATTTTACATAACTTTTGTTTGAAAAAATAGATTGAAGTGATTCAAAGGGAATATTGAAGCATAGATATCAGTATTTGGTTCTAAAATTCCTCCCAAACAAAATATTTATACTCCCATTAATCCCTCATAAAGCTCTATTATGACACATGAAGAAGAAGAATTGCGACATGATATATCAAAGTTAAGGGACCAAGTGCAACAAATTTTGCTCTCACAAAGAGCAACCAAAGATGATATGGATGGATTAAAATGGGACATGGATGGTATAAAAGGAAACATGGATCGATTAAAAGGGGACATGGATGGTATAAAAGGCAACATCGATGGTATAAAAGGAAACATGGATGGATTAAAAGGGGACATGGATGGTGTAAAAGGAAACATGGATGTTTTTAAAGTAGACATGGATGTGATGAATGTCAATTTGGAAGGGTTGACAAAGTTGTTGCAAGAAAGGCTTCTCGATGGTGACAAGGTAATCCATGAAAATCATGATGAGGACAAAAGGAATTTGAATTATGATTTTAGAGACTTCAATGTGGGGTTTAAGAACCAACATATTCCAAATATAGATATGAGGAAGTTTGATGGCAATGATCCAATAACATGGATACTACATATCGAGCAATATTTTGATCTACCGGATGTGCAACCCTCACAAAAGGTACAGATTGCATCTTTATATTTAGAACCCAATCAATTTGTATGGTAAAGATGACCTTGTTATCGTAAACCACTTGTCACTTAGTTAATTTTAACAAAGGAAATGATAGCACATTATGAATATACAAAGAGAAACACCTTCTTTAGCCAATTGATAAATCTGAAACAAAAGGGTTCAATGGTGGAGCACATTGAAGATTTCCAAAAATTGAATATTCGGGTAACCGATATTCCAGAGGAGCATAGGATTAATGTCTTCATAGGGACTTTAAAATATAACATCCAACATGAGGTTTGCCTTTGGGAACCTGATTCATTGGAGAAGGCATTCAAGGTGACAAGAAAAGTTGAAAGAAAAATTATGGCAACAAGGAAGTCTACCACTCACAACTATAAAGATGGAAGTGTTATTGCTCTTAGTCTTCCACAACCTACAAGCTTGAAAACACAATAATTGGAGGAAAAAATAGCAAAAGTACTTTGTTACAGTTGTGATAGAAAATACTCTAAAGGTCACAAGTGTGCTAAGAAGAAATTATTCTACATAGATTGTGAAGAGGAGGAAGAAAATAAAAAACAAACATCAAAAGAGGAGCATATACACCAAGAACCAACCCCATAGAAAGAAGAAATGAATCTAGCCATATCTTGTAATGCATTGGAAGGAATTACCACTCCTCAAACTCTCAAGATAGAAGGATATATTAGAAGAAAATGTAATAGTGTTGATTGATTCAGGTAGTACCCATAATTCTATTCATTGTAATATAGATAAGGAATTGAATTGCTTCCTATATCCAACACTAGTGTCAATTGATGGTTCCAAATGGAGAAACTATAAATTGGTCTAGAAAATTCCATAATATCAAGCTAACCGTGGGGGGATATCTATTAAAGAGTCCAATGCTTTCCATTCCAATGGGTGGTGTTGATGTTGTAATGGGATGATAGCTTTCAATTTTCAAGAACTTGTCTTGAAATTATTTTGGGAAGGAAAGGAAGTTGAATTAAGGGGTATCACGGGGAAACCAGGAAATATAATCAACTATAATGACATGAAAAAGATTTTGAAGAAATAACAATGGAGCTTAATCTCACAGTTATGCTCACTACAGGTTCAAACATTGAAATAATTTATTTCTCCAGATCTCCAAAAATTCTTGGATAATCATTCCAAGGTGTTTGAGACTCCCAAAGGCCTCCCGCCTATTCTTGATCACGATCATGTTATTCATGTGTTTTGAGGAAGTTTTCCTCCAAACGTTAGGCCTTATAGATATCCTTATGCCCAAAAGAGTGAAATTAAATGTACGGTTGCAGAAATGCTAGAGGCTGGTATAATTCAACCTAGTCAAAGTTCTTTCTCTACTCTAGTAATATTGGTGCACAAGAAGGATGGATCATGGCGTATGTGTCTGGATTATAGGAGGCTCACCAAGCTCATTATTAAATATAAATTTCCCATTCCTAGCATTGATGAATTGTTGGATGAGTTACATGGAGAAATTTACTTCACCAAGTTGAATCTTCATTCAGGATATCATCAAATTAGAATGAATACTGAAGACATTATGAAATAAACATTCATAACTCATGAGGGTCATTATGAATTTTTGGTCATGCATTTTGGCCTTACTAATGCACCTTCCACATTTCAAGGTGTCATGAATTCCATTTTCAAACCCTTCCTTAGAGAAATTTGTGTTAGTATTTTTTGATGATATACTAATCTACAACACGTCTGGAAGGATCATGTTCAACATGTTGACAGGGTGCTCAAACTATTGGAGGAGAAACAATTATATGCAAAAACCTCCAAATGTTTCTTTGGAGTATAGGAGGTGGAATATTTTAGACATATTGTATCTCATGAGGGTGTTAAGGTAGACCCTAACAAAATTAAAGCCATTAAGTAATGGAAAATGCCCATAGCCATAAAGCATCTTCGAGGTATTCTTAGGTTGATAGGGTATTATCATAAGTTTGTTAATAATTATGGGAGAATTGCGGCACATCTAATATCATTACTAAAGAAAGATGAATTTTCTTGGACTCCAGAAGCAATGAAGGCCTTTGAACATCTTAAAGAGGCAATGTGCCAAGCACTGGCCTTAGCTATGCCAGACTTCACAATTTTTTTTATTGTGGAATGTGATGCCTCGATAAATGGAATTGGTGTTGTTTTAATGCAAGAAGGAAGACCCATTTCTTTTGAAAGTCATCCAATCAAAGGAAAGTATTTACACAAACCTATTTATGAGAAGGAAATGTTGGCAATACTACATGCACTAAAGCAATCCCTAATGTTGGCAATACTACATGAACTATTAACGAGAAAGTATCCCTCATTTCCATCACTAAGGCTACCATTATGGGGTCATCAAGGGGCTATAACATAAATTTTTGGGAGATAAGTCTCATACTCTCCCTATCCGAGGTCAAATACTTAATGAGACATTTGGCTTGTTGTGATAAGGAAAGAAGGATAGAAACCCCCAAGAGGCAGACCCTTCCTGTGGTTATGTCTTCCAAATATATGTCCCCTTGCTAAGTCATAAGTTTCTTACAAGGAACCGGTTTGCAGGTTGTTAGCACTAGCATATGTATTATAGTGGCAGATAACTAGATCTGAATTTAGGTCTCGGCTAAGTGATCTTGCTTAGTTATTTATTCCCCTAGATTTAAAACAAAAAACAAAAAAATCATGTATTTTCCAAATGACATCTAACCTTAATCCCATAATGAAATCATATACTACCCTATTACAATTTAAACTCATACCCAAAAAAAAAAAAAATTGAAAACGTGTTTTAACATGACTTCATCATTTTACAATTGATATCTAAGAAACTAAGGCAAGAGGATGTTTTTCTTGCTTACTCACCCATAAGAATCTAGTAAATAATAGTTTGGTTTTATTTAGAATGCATCTTGGAATCCATGCTAGTGAGACTCAATAGACAAGGCTTGCTTTAATTACTGATTCAACAATGACTAATCTACCTGCCAAAGAAAATCACTTTAAATTCTATTGGGAGCACCACATGGGAGACTCTTGGAGTTGGATGAGTAAGCACCAGATTTGAAAGGCAAGAGTCTGCCATGGAATTTCCCAGCACAGTTTAAAGGTTATTAAATCTAATTAAGAAAATCAAACATTAGAACATTTATTTATGATTGTGATGAAGAGAGAGAAAGAAAAAAGGTGTATTGAAACAAGAACAAAGGTTCTTGCTTTGGTGTCAAGGGACATAGCTTGATATAACAGGCCCTTTGATAAAAGGAATTATGGGGGCCAGCCATCTGTCTCGTTCCACACAAAAAAATTATTTCCATGGTCCCGCTCTAAAGTTCTAGTCCCAAGGTTGGACCCTAGGCCTCACAAGAGCCATTTCGAAAGCCTATTTAGAACCCAGATGCTGGCATCCGACCCACCAATTCATGTTGATTAAGATCGACATCGAGATCCTATGGAGACAAATGCAAGAGAACTATGAGATTGAAATGACTCTGCAAAGGAAAACAAAAAAAATACTACCATTTGCGTGAATTTGATACCACTAGAGTCTCATTTGTTTCAGAGGCGTTCTCATATTATATCCACATGATTGCTCCAAATTCACAAGGTTTTTGGCTACCTGGTATAGACTACATTTGTACAATACTACATAGTAAATTATATCCATGGATCGTAAATTTCCTATGTGAGATGAGCTAACCACGATGATGATAATATGTGAAGAAGGATAATAGAAATGAAAATATACTAGCAATATATCCCACACTGATAACAACAAACACAGAAAAATTTTGTATAAGTTGAGACTGCAAGAAGATTGAGCATATGACATGGCAGTATAAGCGCCATGTGGCTAGACATGTGTTGCATGGTCGGCCACAGATCATCCCTCAGATATACCCATTGGATGGGTGCAACGTGGCCACAAGTGGGCTATCCAAATGCACATTAGATGAAGGCCACATGGCAGCCCCTCAGATATGCGTGTTGATGACATCCATGTAGTGACCTCCCCATGGATTTGGCCATTGGATGAGAAACACATGGCAACTTGTTTTTCATCCACCATCACCACATCACACCACTAGATGAGTGCCACATTGCAGTGAATCTAGTCATTTGATGAGCACCACATGGAAAGGAAACTGACTTCGCTGATGAGCTACCACATCTCACCATATGATGAGCACCACATGGCAAGGAAACTGCCCTCACTGATGAGCTACCACATCTTACCATTGGATGAGCACCCATTGTAGTGAATCTAGTTATTTGATGACCACCACATGGCAAGGAAACTGGCTCAGTTGATGAGCCACCATATCTCCACACCATTGGATGAGCACCACATTGCAGTGAATCTAGTTGTTTGATGACCACCACATGGAAAAGAAATTGGCTAAGTTGATGAGTCACCACATCTCACCATTAGATGAGCGCCACATTGTAGTGAATCTAGTCGTTTAATGACCAGCATATGTCAAGGAAACTGGCTCATCTGATGAGCCACCACATCTCATGATTGGATGAGCGCCATATTGTACTGAATATAGTCATTTGATTACCACCACATGGCAAGGAAACTATGATGATAGCCACGTAGTGACCTTCCCATGGATTTCACCATTGGATGAGCACCACACTGCAGTGAATCTAGTCATTTGATGACCACCACATGGCAAGGAAAATGGCTCAGCTGATGAGCCACCACATCTCACCATTGGATGAGTGCCACATTGTAGTGAATCTAGTCGTTTTATGACCACCACATGGCAAGGAAACTATGATGACAACCATGTAGTGACCTCCCCATGGATTTGGCCATTGGATGAGCAACACATGACACATTGTCTTTCATCCATCATGTTAGGATCCTATAATCTAGGAATCAAAGTGTGTTTGTCTCTTACCATTCACCTTGGGGTTTTTTTGTCAATTTTAGCCTATGAGTCTATGTGTGTCATAGTCTAAAAGTCTTTATGAAAAGAGAGTCAAAAGAGCTGAGTTTTTGTAAATATATGTGTTGTTGATATGAAATGGTCATAGACTAAAACTGATGTAGAATTTATTAGCCACAAATGATTTGAATGTTAGTTGAAAGTGCAGAAATCGAGGAAAACTGCTTAAGAAGAAGACTTTACGACAGCTGATTAAACATAAGAAAGATGCATAATAGAAGTGAAAACAGTAAAACACAGCGATACCAGACAGAAAAGTTGATTACGGAGTTCATCCTTGATGGACTATGTCTCTGGGTCCGCTTTCAATATGGGTGACCGCTTTATTAGGATTGAAACCAAGGAGTTCGATTACAAAGAGAATAGAAAAGATTGAATGTGCACATAGGCACTTATGATCACTTTCAAAATGAATATCTCTGAACCAACTTTCCAACACTTGCCATGGTTCCCAATTCCGACTCTGGATGCTTCTGTTACACTAAAAACAACACTGCCTATGACCTCCAGAATCTGCATACAAAAACCAAAACCACTCTAATCTCCTTCAATGGAAAAAACTGCCTCTTATAAGCCTGCAGGTACATTCTAACTCCTTTGGGCTAAACATGGCATGAATTAGTTACAAGGAGACACCTTAGATGTTGGTTACAAGGTATTCGAATTAAATAACCAAAACTTAAATTCAAAGAACCCAAAAATAACATTAAGTTATAACAAAAACCGTTTGCGGAATATTAACTAGGCGGAGGAGGTTGGCGGTTGCGTGTGACCAGCCACGGTCTAACCACAGGCTTCCACCTCCGATGGTTCCATTATCAAAGCTATGATGATTCCGGTAGCAATGTTCACATGGCAACTGATTGTCCGACAGTTCCGCTGACGGTTTGATGCTGTGGTGAAATCTCCGTTGCTAACTCCGCTAACACTGCCTCTGTTCACATGTAAACACCGTGGTTAGGAACTGGAGGCTTAACTTGATGTTGCGGTTACCCTGTCTCTAGTCACATGAACCTGCCCCTAACGGTTCCGACGTGGTCAGGGTTGACAGTTTAAGGACTACGGTTGGCTAACCATCCCGCTCATTCACATGATTAACAGTCTCGCTGCAGTTTTAGAATGCGGTTAGGGATTGTTTATGTGTTTTGTAATTTTTTATGGTATGGATGAGAGGGTTTTAGAGCTAGGGTTAGGTTTTATGTTGTTTAACACATAGTTTGGTAATGCGATAGGTTTATGGTTTAGAACTTAGGTATAGCATTAGATTTTAATGTTTTCTAATGCATTTTGAATGTTGCATTTAGGTTTGATACATGGTTTTTTAGCATAGGTTTTGTATTAGGTTTAGGTTTATTCATTAGGATTTTTACATAAAATAAGAAAACCTCTTTACAACTAAATGTCGCAAAGTGACATTCAAAAAATTTATCACATGATGACAAACCCGTTGACATCAAACCTATGAGTGGACGAAAACACATGTTGATGACCAATCCTGAAAAGTGGATGACAACCCAAATTCTGCAAGGTGAACGACAAACACATGTCGTCGACCAAATCCTAGCAAAATTGATGACAAACTCATGTGGACAACTAGGTGCTAAACCATCTCAATTGAATGCCATGAAAAAACATAAACATTACCTGAATAACCTGATCCATAACCAACACTGTCGAAACTGTCGAAACTAAACTGAATGTTGACGATGACACTGAACACTGATGAAGAACCTGTGCAATTGATCTGACGAGATCCTCCTGGATCAATTGTAAAGGGGGTCTTTGAACCCAAAATCGAATTTGTGAGAGTCTAAAGTCCATGAGGGGGTCATAATTTCAAAATTGTACTCATGGAGGGAAAAGAAGTCATTATGAGGGTTCAAGCGGTCAATTCATGAGGTTTCATTCATCATAATTAAAATATGAAGTCATGTCAGTTAGGTTCAGTTAGTTAAATTTCATTACGAGTCTGTTAATGGTGTGCACTTCTCATCATTGGAAGATATCCTCATGTTACCTCACTTCCTCCTCTCAAAATTCACCGTTGTGACATGAAAGAAGGCATGTGGAGGCATAAATCTTAATTTTTTTCAAGTTTTCCTCATTCTTATTACATTGTAATCCAAGCTCTGATAAGGTTTAAGAGGTCGCAGAGGTCGAAGGGAGGTGTTTGAAGCTCAAGTGAAAGAGGGCATTGCGCAAACCACCATTACTACGCAACTGTTGCGCACAAATATCAGAAGCCCACGGACTGTTAGGTAAGGTTTTCTCCTCTCTCTCTAGATATTTCATGATGTATGGCTGCATAGCTCCCTCCCCATTCTTTGCGTTAGAGACTACCCTGAACCATTGGAACCTTGGATGTCAATCACATTTGATGTGTATTTGCTACGCACACATTCTACATATTAACTTTGGCTATAATCACATTTTTTGGTCGAATCATTGCATGTTGGGTTTGTTAGGTGCTCTGTATTAAAATGTGAAACTATTTCTCTGAGTTGAAACCACTTGGTTTTCCCTCATTTGCAAATTTTCATTTTTTATGTTGCATAAATTTTGTTCTTTGTGAAATTCGCATGAAGGGTGGTTTGGAAATATTGTGTGGGTTGGTGCATGTTTCAAAGCCTTATTTTTAAGCCACCAAAACCTCACCTAGTGCGGGATCCCATTTGGCTTGATTGTCCTAAATTTCCCACCAAATCACTCTGTACAGACTGTGCAAAGCTCCCTTGTTCTACTGTGTCTGCGTTTACTTTTCATTGCATAGAGGTCTAAATGTGGGGAAGGTTTAAAGCTTGTAAAGCTAAATGGAAAACTAAGAGAACAAAAATAAATCAAAGGAAGGAGATGTTGTCTTATTTGAACCCAGAGTCTGGAGATGGTCAATGTTGACCTAGCCATCCTAGTGGCATTTGAACAAACAGGTTGTATATCATTTTGTGAGAAGGTTCATGATGGGTTGTGTTATATTCTTTCCACAACTAGCCCATGTAATTAACCAGGGGGTTAGAGGCAGGGTGGAGGCACCCCTTTGTTGCTCTAATTGCATAGCGGGGGGTCACAGGGGGTTTGAGGGGGACAGATAGCCCCCCTCTACAGGGTCCGGGGCAGCACCCCAGGGAATTTCTTTTTGGATGCGATGGTTTTCAATCCATGGTATTGGATGCTTCGGCATGTATAAATATGTATTGTAACATTGAAAGGAACATAATGAAAAATCAAGTTGGTAGTCCCGGTTTTGGGATCCAGGGGAAA
>APFE030888764.1:69417-100071 GCA_000404065.3 Pinus taeda | reverse complement strand
TAAGTGCATTAGTTTGTTGTGTTCTCTACCAAATTCATGGGATAGTCTGGTTATTGCAATAGGTAGCAATGCAACTGCTTTGCAGTTTGATGAAATAATCTCAGCCTCGCTCATGGAGGAGATGAGATGGAAAAATATGGACAACCAGAATGGTGATGCCTTGTCTATACGAGGACGGTGCCAGAATAGAAACAAAAATAAGTCATCGAGTGGGAGATCTAAATCTAGAGGGAGATCTAAATCTCCAGGAAAACCTATAAAGGTGGTGTGTTGGAAATGTGGTAAGGAAGGGCACTTCAGAAGGGATTGTAAATCTAAAGCTCCAAATAAAGGAAAGGGATCTGATGATGCTCCTTCTATAGAGGCGAAAGCCACCTTAGATGAAGGTGGAGATGTGTACTTGGCTTCTTCAAGTACACATGTAGATCATGAGGCATGGTTAATTGACTCGGGTGCATCCTTTCACTTCACTCCCCATAGAGAGTGGTTCTGCGAGTATGAGAAATATGATGGTGGTGATGTCTTCTTAGGGGATGACAGGAAGGCTAGATTCATTGGTCACGGAAAAGTAAAGTTGAAGTTGCAAGGTGGAAGGGTTAGAACACATACAGCTGTTTTTCATATTCCTACATTGGCCAAAACTCTGATTTCTGTAAGCCAGTTGGATGATGCAGGTGTAAAAACAGTGTTCGAGAAAGATACCTACAAGATGGTTCGAGGAGCACTGGTATTGATGCGGGGAGTTTGAATTAGAACTCTGTACAAGCTGCAAGGTAGCAATATTATTGATTGGTGCAATAGTTCTGTGGTTCTTGAAAGTGGAGCAGAAAATCTAGTGGTCTCTGGAGAAAAGACCATGCTATGGCATCAAAGTCTTGGACATATTGGAGATAAGGGCCTTTGAATACTTCATGGTAAAGGTATGGTAGAAGGTATGAATAATAGCTCTCTGGATTTTTATTTCTGTGAAAATTGTGTATATGGGAAGCAGAATCGGGTGAGTTTCTCCTCTGGTGATAAGAGGGCGAAACAGAGATTAGAGCTTGTGCACAGTGATGTGTTTGGACCTGTGAAGGTTCCACCACTGGGTAAGTCTATGTACTATGTATCATTTAGAGATGAATTCTCAAGTAATATATGGATATACTTCCTTAAGAAGAAATCTAAAGTCTTTGACAGGTTTAAGGCTCTGGTAGAAAACCAGACAGAGAAGAGGATAAAGGTGTTGAAGACAAATAACGGTAGAGAGTTTTGTAGTAAGGAATTTGAATAATTTTGTGCGAAGTGTGGTATAACATGGCAGAAGACTACTCCATACACACCTGAGCAAAATGGAGTTGTAGAAAGAATGAACAAGACGTTGATGGAAATAGAAAGAAGCATGCTCAATTGTGTCGGGTTAGGACCGGAATTCTGGGCAGAGTATAAGACTCCACAAGAGGTATGGACTGGTAAAACCCCTCTCTTTCACATCTAAGGGTATTTGGATGTGATGCATATGTACATGTTCCAAATCAGAAAAGAACCAAGTTGGATAGTAAATATGAAAACTGCATCTTTATTGGGTATAAGGATGGTTTAAAGGGTTATTAGCTTTGGAACCCAGTAACAAGGAAGGTTGTGTACAGTCGAGAGGTGGTGTTCAGAGAGGTGAAAGATGTTATTAAACATGAAGTCCAACCAAAGGAACCTGAGAAGATAGAGTTTGAGCTTAAGGAGGAAGAATCAGACTCTACAATGGAGGAGGAATCAGACGATGAAGAGCCACAAACTTCGGGTGTGAGAAGATCAGTTCGAGAAAGAAGGCATCTAGAAAGGTATCGTCCATCTACTTTTCGTTCAAATTTTTCTTTATCTATTATTGATGATGAACCCAAAACTGTGAAGGAAGCAGTAGATTCAGAGGATGGCAAACTCTGGAAAGAGGCCATGGTTGATGAAATGACATCTTTGCACAAAAATGAGGCATGGGATCTGGTGGAGTTTCCGGCTGGAAGTAAACCCATTGGCAGCATATGGGTGTTCAAGAAGAAGATAAATGTAGAAGGAAAGGTGGAGAAATACAAAGCTCGGTTGGTAGAAAAAGGTTATTCCCAGGTGCCGGGAATTGATTTTGGTGATATTTTTTCTCCTGTTGCCAAGGTAGCTTCTATTAGATTACTTTTATCTATTGCTGCTACTTTTGATTTTGAGGTAGAACAGATGGATGTGAAGACAACATTTCTTCACGGGGATCTGGAAGAGGATATCTACATGAAGAAACTTGAAGGCTTTGCAGTGAAGGGTAACAAAGAACTGGTATCAAGTTAAATAAGTCCCTTTATGGGTTAGAACAGTCACCAAGGATGTGGTATAAAAAATTTGATGCATTTATACAGGGACTTGGCTTCACCAGAAGCAAAGCAGATCACTGTGTTTATTTTAAATTAATTGGTGATCGTGTTATTTATCTAGTTTTGTATGTGGATTATCTGTTTCTGGTAGGAAATGATAAAGAAATTATCCAAGATTTCAAGACCCAATTGTCCTCCAAATTTGACATGAAAGATCTTGGTGCTGCAAACTATATTTTGGGAATGGAAATTAAAAGAGATCAAGCAAAGAGGAAGCTTTGGTTGGACCAAAGGAAGTATGTCGAGACAATACTGTAGAGGTTTAATATGCAGGATAGTGAACCGGTGAAGGTTCCTATTCCTATAGGTGTAAAGTTATCTGTTGAACAATGTCCCAAGACACAAGAAGAGGAAGAGGATATGTCTCGTGTTCCATATGCAAGTGCAGTCAGTAGCCTGATGTATGCAATGGTTTGTACTAGACTAGACATTGCACATGCAGTGGGAGTATTGAGCAGGTTTATTTCAAAACCAAGGAAGGAGCATTAGACAGCAGTGAAGCGGGTTTTCAGGTATTTGCGTGGCACTAGTGATTATGGTTTGTGCTACCAAGGAAGACTAGGATTGGACAGAGTTTTGGATATCTGTGGATTTGTTGATGCGAACTGGGCTAGAGATATGGATCAGAGAATATCTACAAGTGGATATGTGTTTAACCTATTTGGAGGTGCAGTTAGTTGGATGAGTAAGAAACAATTTGTAGTGGCACTATCAACTGTAGAGGCAGAATACATAGCAGCCACTCATGCAAGCAAGGAAGCAGTTGGGCTGCAAAGATTTTGTTCAAGTATGGGGTTAGTACAGGGAGCTATAAGGATAGACTGTGATAGCCAAAGTGCAATTTTCTTGGAAAAGAACCTTGCTTACCATTAAACGACAAAGCACATTGATGTTCAGTATCACTTTGTAAGGGATATGATAGAAGACAAAAAGGTGTTGCTGGTAAAGGGTGGACACTTTGAAGAATATTGTAGATGCATTGACAAAATCTATGGGCTCTAAGAAGTTCTCTTGGTGTAGAGAAACAATGGGAGTTGCAGAGCTGGATAAATGACTAAGCTGTCTTGTGGCCCCCTGTGGAAAGAAAAAAACAAGTGGGATAATGTTGGGTTGTGTTATATTATTTCCACGACTAGCCCACGTATTTAACCGAGGGGTCACAGCGATTGCACAGCAGGGGGGGGTCATAGGGGGGCTATAACCCCCTTTGAGGGGGGTGGGTAACCCCCCTCTACAAGGTCCAAGGCAGTGGCCCGTGGAACGTTTTTTTGGACGTGATGGTTTTCGGTCCATGGTTTTGGATGCCATGGTTTTCAGTCCATGGTATTGGATCCTTCGACATGTATAAATATGTATTGTAACATTAAAAGAAACATAAGGAAAAATCAAGCTGGCAGTCCCGATTTTGGGATCCAGGGGAAAATCTCTATGTATATGTGTTTTATGTGTTATGATCTCGCATTTTTAATTTTCAGTGTTTTAGAATTCGTATGCAGGTAATCTCTATACGGGGTTAAAACCTATAGTTCAAACCGGTGGTTACCATTTCCATCTTGCTAACTTATTTTCTCTCAGTCTTAAGGTAACCAGGTGAAGGTTGGGGACTTGGAGTTCACAGTTTCAGAAGAAACCATCTATCAAGCTACAAAGATACCCCTACTTGGTGAAAGTTGGTTCAAAGGCATGGAGCTTGATGCATTGCACTACAAAGATTTTGTAAAACCTCACTATACAGATAAGTATGTGCCTACATTTCCAAGGAATTCCTTGTTGAACCACTACAGTAAATTGTTGAAGGTGATACAAAGATATTTTACCTATTAGGGTCGTTTCAGTAGAGTGTACCAATATCATATTAGGTTGCTCATGCACTTCATTGGAAAAAGGAGTCTTAACTTACCCCATTACCTAGAGTTTGATGAGTGGAAAGAGTATCATAAACTGTTTGAGCAAATTGAGGAGTGTCAACATCAGGTTGATTGGTTGACAGAAAATAATGAAAAGTACAAAAAGGCAATATATGCTCAAGTTTTGGAAGCTACTGTCATGATCAATAAAATCAGGGTAGTTTTAAATTGGACTCTACCTTTACACAAATAGATAAAGAGCTACTACACTATGAATTTGATCCTGAGAAGAAGGTTAAGGTTGGTGAAACAAAAGCTAGCCAAGGCTAGAAAATAACTCAAGGAAGCCAAATAGACATCTAGCAAGAGGAGGAGGAGGTAGCCTTGGCATCTTGGCTAAGGTTGCCCAAAAATGTGGTATAAGGAGGACATGCTCATTTTGTCATTTTTGAAGTTTTGGCTATATGCTCTGTTTTGCTGAAGTTTGAACCTATGTAACCAAGGACCTATTATGTAGTCCCATGATGCCATGTTTTTATGAAAGTGTGGAAGTTTTCAAAGGCTTGAAGTATGTTGTGAATGTTGTAAGGTGAATGTAGCTATTAGATGGTCATATTCAATCGATTTGGAACAAGAAAATTCAACATTATTTCAAAATTCAACCTTTGTTGCGCAAGTAGACAGTCAGCTACCTTCTTTTGCAAATTCAAATTTTGGAACTTCTATAAGTAATTTTGGTTGTTGAATAGATGTCTATAAGTTTAAAGTCATGTAGTTTGAGTTGTTAAACAAATATTCAAACTTGTTTGATGTTTCTAAACAGTACATTGGTCTTGTTAGAGTAGTTCATATTTTCTGCATAGCAAGTAAATATGCATTGTATCTAGACCATTTGAATTTTAAGTGAATTTGACCACCTATAGTGGTAATTAGAATTCTTGATTGTATATAATGATGTAAAGACATGGAAAATAGTTCTAAGTTGGCGTGGAAGGAAGCTAGTCTACATCTTCTGCAACTTTATATCATTCTTCCAAGTGAATAGAAGAAGGCAGATAAAATTTTGATAGAGATAATTGTGTTAGTGTTTATTGGTATGTGTGTTCCTTTATGTTTTGTTTCTAATATATATTTCCATGGTGAAAACATTCTTCATGCTCATCTTGAAAAGAATATCTCAAAATTCACTTAGTGCTCTGTTTTAGATCAGTTGATCATATATGTCTTCTTTTCTTCTATGGAAATATGAATTCATTAGTATTTTGATGCTCTAATTGTCATGATTTCTAATGTTGCACTCATCCACTCACTACAATGAGATTTGATTAGATATCAATAGGCCTGCTTATCTTGCCCCTACTCAAAATCCCATCACATCCCTTATTCACTTGAACCTAAAAAAAAAGGTATGGTCTGAGGTAAATCTACTTTCTTCCACTTACCTTCAAACAACAACATAAATTCACTTTTATTATCCTTATAACCAACCTAAGATCAAGAGTTTTCAGTCACTAGATTGATTGAAAGAAAACACAGTGAGAGAGCCCTCTCCAATGTTAGCAAGGCTGGATCCTAGCCTAAAAGAGGTTTGTGGTGACCTCTGAGTTTTCTCTCCTCAGCCTAGGGAAATTTACAGAGTGCTAACACACCACATCACACCATTGGATGAGTGCCACATTGTAGTGAATCTAGTCCTTTGATGACCACCACATGGAAAGGAAACTGGCTCAGCTGATGAGCCACCACATCTCACCATTGGATGAGCACCACATTGCAGTAAATCTAGTCATTTGATGACCGTCACATTGCAAGGAATTTGTGATTATCACCAGATGGCAAGGAAATTGGCTCAGCGGATGAGTCACCACATATCACCATTGGATGAGAGCCAAATTGCAGTGAATCTATTCATTTGATGACCACCACATGGTAAGGAAACCGACTCAGATGATGAGTGTGACATGGCAGCAGACATGGTTGTTTGAGCCATTTGATGACCACCACATGGCAAGGAAACTGGCTCAGCTGATGAGCGTGACATGACATCAGACATGGTCATTTGAAATTGGCTCAGTTGATGAGCATGACATGGTTGCAGACCTGGTCGTTTGATTTGCACCACATCGTAGGGGATATGATTGTTTAATGAATGCCATGTGGTAAGAGAATTGGTCATTTGATGATGGCCACATGGAAATGGATCTGGTCGTTCAATGAGAGCCACATGGTAGTAGAGCTGGTTGTTGGATGAGTGCCTCATGACTTCAGATACGTTTGTTGGATGAGCACCACGTCGCATATGAGAATGTGATTTGATAAGTGCCACGTGACATGGTACCATACCTGGTCATTTGAAACTAGCTCAGCTGATGAGCGTGACATGGCAGCAAACCTGGTCATTTGAAACTGGCTCAGCTGATGAGTGTGACATGGTATCAGACCTCGTCATTTGATGTGCACCACATCGCAGGGGATCTAATTGTTTGATGAATTTCATGTGGCAAGAGACATGGTCATTTGTTGAGGGCCACATGGCAATGGATTTGGTCATTAAATGAGAGCCACGTGGAAGTAAAGATAGTCATTAGATCAATTCCTCGTGGCATCAGAGATGGTAGTTGGATGAGCACCACGTCGAATATGAGATTGAGGTTTGATAAGTACCATGTGGTGATCATCTAAGTGCCACATGGGATCAAATCTCATCATTCAATGATCGCCATGTGGCATTAGCACTAGTAGTTCGATGTGCACCATGTGGCAGAAAATATGGTCATTCATGAGTGTCACATGGCAAGGGATATTTCCATTCAATGATCAACACGTGGCGGAGGATCTCGTCATTTGATGAAGGCCACACGAAAATGGATCTAGCTATTGGATGAATTCCACATGGAAAATGATCTATTGATTGGATGAGTGCCATGTGGAAAAGGACCTAACGGTTGGATGAGCACCACATCGCAGAAAATTGGTCATTGGATGAATGACACATGGTAGCTGATCTGGCCATTTGATGAGCACCATGTGGCAGAGACTTTGGTTGTTTGATGAGCGCCATGTGGTAGAGACTCTGGTTGTTTGATCAGAAACATGTGGCAAAGGATCTAGGCATTAGATGTGCACCATGTGCCATAGGATCTAGTTGTTGGATGAGCGCCATGTGGTAGTAGATCTTATCGTTTGATGGGCGCTTTGTGGTAGTGGATTTGGTTGTTCAATGGGCACCATGTGGTAGTGATTGTGGTCGTTTGATGGGCACCTTATGGTAGTGGATCTGGTTGTTCGATGGGCACATTGTGGCAGCGATTGTGGTCGTTCAATAGGCACCATGTGGTAGTGATTGTGGTCGTTCAATGGGTGCCACATGGAGGTGTATCTCACCATTTGATGGGCGCCGTGTGGAGATGGATTTGGTCATTACATGAGCACCACATGGCAACATATCTAGCCATTGAATGAACACCACATGGTGGCATATCTCCCTGCTGAATGGGAACCATGTGGTTGTGTACCTAGTTGTTGGATGAGAGCCATGTGGAAGTAAACCTTCTCATTGGATGAGCACCACGTGGTAGTGCACCTAGTCGTTGGATGAGCATAACATGATAGTGTACCTTCCCATTGGATAAGCACCATGTGGCAACAGATCTAGTCATGTACCACCTGGTAGTGGATCTGGTTGTTTGATGTGTGCCATGTGGCAGTGGATCTGTCCATTGGATGAGCACCACATGTAGTGCATATGTTTGTTGGATTAGCGACACAAGGGTTAAAAGAGGTTTCAATATATTTCTTTCTAAGAACTTTGGAAATTTTATCAGTGACTCCTTGAATGAATGGTAGATAGAATTTATTGTTAGAATCTTGTGATTTTGTTGTAGGGGATCTTACTTGATTTTTGGTTCTAGTTCTTTTGATGGTTTTAATAATGTCTTTATTTTTATACCTAATGCTTGAAAATACCTTTCTTAAATACTCAATCTTTTCTTCAACATGATTGGTGTCAAATATTCTTAAAGCTCTAGTGAAAAGGGGTTTGAGCACCCCCATCTTTTGAGCTAGGTGATGGTGAGATTCTGCATGAAGGTAGTTATCAGTGTGTGCTTTCTTTCTGAACACCTTGTGTCCAAGTGATCCATCTTTATTTCTAAGGCAGAGAATGTCTAGGAACGGGATGTTGTTATTTTCTTCTTCTTCCATTGTGAATTTGATGTCATTAGATAAACTTTTAAGGTGTTCTAGAAAGTTACTCAACTCCTTGTCCCCATGAGGCCAATTTACACTAGTGTCATCAACGACCCTGATCCATAATTTAGGTTTCAATGGGAAGGTGTCTAGCGCATTATTTTTAAATTTCTCCATGGATAGGTTGGCTACTATGGGGGATAGCGAGGATCCGATAGCTACTCTTGATGTCTGCTCAAAGAATTCACCTTAGAAAGTGAAGAAAGTAGAATGCAAACATATTTCCGTAAGCTTCACAGTCTAGGGGTCCATGACTTCTTTTACCACATGGACAACTTCATCTAAAGGGATCTTTGTGAAGGGTTGGACAACATCAAAACTAACAATCTTATCACCAGGATCTAAGTTTTCTTTCTTCATAAGTTCTATATAATGTTTGGAGCCTTTAATGTAAGATTTGGTCTTGCCAACCAAAGGTGCAAGATTGCTAGCAACATATTTTGTTAATTCATATGTGGATGCCCCAATAGTGTTGACAATAGGCTTGAGGGGGGCACTTGCTTTATGAATTTTTGGGGCTTCGTAAATTCACGAGATGATTTCATTGTTAGGGGAAAAGTGTTTCTTTGTTCTTTCGTCAATGTTGGAACCCTTGATGGCCTTTTTAACTATCATAGTAATCTTATAAATAGGGTTCTCTTTAAGCTTCTTGTAGTTGCCACTATTTTACATGTCATCTCTCATTTTGGTAATACATTCCTCTTTATCCATTACCACAGTTTCCTCCCTCTTGTCTACCCTTTTAGATGACAATGTTATCATTATTTCTCAAGCTTCTAAGGGCCATTAATTACACATTGTTCAAATTTTTCTTTGGAGGTCTTGTTTTTTTTTAAGATGACCAGACAATCTTATCTGATTAGCTCTTTATTATTTTCTATTAAATTTTGAATGCCATCTTCAAAGCTGCAAATAATTTATTTTGTTGAATGCAGCTGGCAACTATGGAAAAGTTAAAGTATTTATTTAAGACCTCTACTTCCTCATTACTTAGATGGTAAGAAGAAATGTTAACTACTTTCTTGCTACTTATACTATGAGAGGAGATTTGAGAGACTTATTTAACCATGTCTTTTATTATATTTCGGCCTTCATGGGAGCCCAGTAGTGGTTCCCCATTGATACAACCTTTGTCTTTGTGAAAGGTCGTTGGCTACTAATGCCGGTTTTATTGTTAGTCCCTATAACCGATTCAACTCCCACGTTAACCAATTCTGCTACTACTTCATTTGCTAGACCCGAGTCAATGACTACTTCCTCCTTACTTAGATTGTAAGAAGAAACTACATCTATTAATATATTTCGGTTTGCATTGGAATCCGTGGGAGGTTTACTATTGATGCAACTTTTGTTTTTTTATGAATGGCTCTTGGTTGCTAGCGCTAGTCTTATTGTTAGCCATGATAACCAATTTTGCGTTAACAGTTTCAGTTCCTGCATCATTTTCCAGACCCGTACTAATAATTGTGTCTACGTTTGATCTATCATTCTGAAGGCTATTCTCTACGCTTTCTGTGTTATCCATGTTTATGTCATGATCCTCACTGGAGTTCGATATTTTTAAGGCTGAGGTTTCTAATGTCGAGGCTCTGTATACACTTTCTATGTGACTGAATTTACATTTATTAATCCGAACATTCAAGTTTTATGTGTTTTCAACCCTACATCCTTCTCTTTCAGATTTAAGAGATTTCGTAGCATTAACAATGATCCATAAGTCAAATTGGATTATCTGTGCAAGCTCTATATGTTGTTTTCTGAGTGATACTTCCATGGAATAAAATGTGTGGTCACTCAAATGAAATTTATAACATGATAAATTAATATGCTAACATCATGATAATGAAAAACCATTTTTAATTTAATATTTTCATGATTATCTAAGCATAAAAATACATCTCAATCTTAGAATTCAATATGTTATTATGCACACTTTATTTGAAATAACATTGTCTTAAACTTTTTTTAAAAATATTGTTGTTTTAGTTTTTTCGTTAGTATTAACAATATAGTTTGTTTTTTTAATCTATGTCATCTAATAATTAACATCATTTGATAATAGACAAAATGGTAATTTAATGAATGTGATGAGAATAGTGAAGAGAGTGTCCAAGTATGGATGATTTCTCTCTCTTCAATATAATGCATCTAAATAAATATCACTTAATAAGTAAAACCATATAATAATGAAAAATAAATGTGTCATCACCTAAGATGTAAAAAAAATATTAGTTTTATATATTTCATCATTTTTTATATCTTTTATTTTACTAAAAATTATTTATAAAATTATTACAAAATGCTTATTTCGATGTTTTTTTATACCTTTTATTCATTGTCAAATGAGGATCTTACTTTTCATGATTCTAAGAAAACACTTTCACAAAAAATAAATAAATAAAATTATCTCAAAATACTTTCCCAAAAGATCCAATGAATCACATGGAATTTATTCCTAATAAGGGAGCTTGAGCTTTATCTTCACCTTTGATACTACACAATAAGATGAGGAAAAAAAATAAAATGTGTCTTTATTATGGTAAATATAGACTTTAAAGAAAATGTTGTAATAAATATCATGAAGAACAATAAAAAATGACATTAATGTAAAATCCTATTTTTATAAAAAGAAACTTATTTCGCTTTTGAGTGCTACCATTATAACTAATGACAACACAATTTTAAAAACATCATAACATATAGCTAAAGATTAACATTTTATTCTCCATTTCATGCCTAATGCAAAATCATATTTTTGGTTGACGACATTCCTCTTATTATACTTGGATCTGAGAATACCAAACTTATTTCCATTTTGAGCACTACAATTATAATTAATGACAACAAAACTTTAAAAGCATCATAACGTGAGACTAACGACTAACTTTTTATTCTTTCACTTCATGACTCAACACAAAATGATATTTTTGGTTAATGTCGATCCTCATAATATACTTGGATCTTAGAATATGTTGATGAAAGGTTGAGATGTGATTATTATCTTCCTAAAATTTATACCAATATTTTTTCCATTTATAAAATAATACATTTTAAAATCTTAACTAGCACAAAATTATTTTTTTTTAATTAGAACTTTCAATTAGCTACAAGAGGAAATATTTATAGGGCTATTACTTAGAAGTATGTTGATCTCACCTTGATTGGGTTTGTTGATCATTTCCATAAATCCAAAATAAACATCCTAAAAAATACAAAGGCTAGCCAACCATAACCATAAGGGAAATATATGACAACAGACTGACAAAATGAACAAAACACCAAGACACATACTCAATCATCGGAGTTCATGGGTGTTGGGTTATTTGGACCCATTCTTGGAAGAGGGTGAGGGCGAAACGGGCAGCTGACATGTTTCTCCAGGTGATCCAACTGGAGAAACACCAAACCACAACCACTCGTTCTCGTAATTGACACTGGAAATATTAAATTTGTGTTATGGTTTCCATTACTTCCTCAATCTCCTCCCATCAATTTTTATCGCATGCTTCTAGCTACATTTTCACTGACTGCCTCGATGGGTGAGTGGTGGCATGAGAGGAACTATTCTTTTTCCGCTAAGCTGACCGACACCTTCATGGGGGGCCCGACCAGCCACCTATTGCAGCATTCCTTGGCCTTGCTTCCTCCCTTTTTCTGGTACTAACGTTGAGGTTTTTGATCCACATCTAACCCACTACCACCACCTTCCAGATGAGAAATTTGACATGGAGCCATGCACTCACCACACCTTGACTCCTATTCGGCTCCCATATTGCTTGCACTCCTCTTATGAGTCACCAGAACAACCACAACCCTCGTTGAATCCTCCAGATTAACACTTAGCCTCAGAAATGTCAAGAACCTTCCACCGAATCCAAGGAACTACCTCGCCAGAATTTTTCCATACCAAATTTGAGCCACCCAGCATTGGTTCGACCCCTAGAGAGCACACCACAACCATCTGTGACATTCATAGACAAAACCCTGCCATACTCTTCTACACCTGTAGGTCTGGGAGCCATATAGTACCATAGACCCAATACAATAAGAGGAAGTTGAGATGGATTCCTTTCCTGGCCTTAGTAATCTTCCTCTATCACCCATACAAGAATATCTCAAGAAAGATGAAGGATATCCCCAACAAGAAAATAAGGGTTTCCTAAAACTTTGGGGATTGCAAGAGGCACAGGGATTTCGTCAGACTCGATCAGGGATAATCTCATTATAGTATCAATATCTCGTATCTTCTCCCTTAAGGCCTTCCCATGGAGGTTTATTTATACTTCTCCAAATTAGCTTCTTTAGTTTGGAAACATTTGGGCCACAGGCAATAGGAGGTGAGTAACAGGTAAAACCGGTGAACTCCCCCCGAAATTAAGGAAATTTAATTTTTTTAAGTGTTTTAACATATGTACGTGGGTTGGGTATATGCTAACCCGCGTGTACACACTTTTATCACAGGGAAAAGTATCATATAGGGAATAAAACATTGGTTTTTAGATTTTGGACCAAGTCTGGAAGGAAGGGTTGCCCTAGGCCATAATTAGAGCATCAAATCTACCAAGAGTGGTAAATAGTGCTATAACAATTCCCCTATGTTTCTCCAATTGTCGCCAACGGTGCTTCCAAGAATGGACCCTAGGATAAGCCCTGGAATAAACCATAATTACTTCAACTTTCCAAATGAAAGTGGTTGACAAATTGGCCTTTGAAATCTCACTGGGTAAGTAGGGTGCCACACAGAGAATAGGAAGAAATAAAATACCCATGGGCTAAAGGCTCCTTGATACTACCAAATGCCACCCCTGCCAAAATCCAAGGTATGGAAAGTCGTCTCTTCCCACCTCCAATACTCTTCAACAAGGCACCATTCTGAGTCACCCACCCTGAAATACCATCACCATAATAACATTACGTTACCCATCAATCTCTATAAGATACTTGTCTTTGTCCTGCCTCCATATAAATGCACTCAAGCACAGATAGATGGTTTCACACAAGTTTTCCTTCACATGTCCTACCACAAACCCCATTTGTTTGTCATTCACATGGTAAGCCTAGGGAGAGGTCAAGAACGACCCTTGACGTCCTCGGGTTATTCACCCCCATCAGGGTTAACTAGCACAATGTTGAATCCATGAAACTCAAACACATTTTTTAGCAAGGGGGGAATGTAGAGATGGTCTCCACAAACCTTAAATTGGGGAGAAATATTTATTGAAAATTCATGATTAAGGCGTAATCTTGATTGAGGTTTCAAGGTCTTGATTGATGACTTGAAATCGTGATCATTTAACTAAAAAATTATCTCCATAAAATATTGGATGAGATATAACTTAATTACCAACTTAATGAGAAGATTTCAAAGTCTTTGTTTTCTTAGAGTTAAATGTTTATTTTTATTCTCATTTCAAAACATGGTGTTGTAAATGACACCTTCTTTTGGGGGATTAAAGTTACAAATTTCACGGTGATGGTCTTTAATGTTGCTAATAGAATCGTTAAAATAAATCTTTGAAATAAAATGTAGTGATGCTAGTATCATCCCTTTGTATCTCTATCTTTCAAGGTTAAAATCACAAATGATTTAAAACTATGGACATAACATTTAATACCACTGCAAGAAAAATATTAAATGAATCCTCAAATCAAAAAATGGTTCTATAAATGGCACCCTTTTATTGTTTTCAAGCTTAACATTACAACATATTCAAAACTATGATCTTGACAACTTGTACCATTAAAGCCAAAATCTTAAAATCAACTCTTAAAAGGCGTGAGTAATAATGTCATTTTTTAATTTAGACTTATAATTACAACCTTTTTAAAACCATCATATTTATTATCAAAATTGACATACACTTAACCATCAGTCTCCCCTTAAAATAAAATTAAAAATTAATTAACTAATAAAACAAAACAAAAAAAATTATTAACAAACAATACAAAAGGAATTAAAAAATTAAAGAAATAAATACGTACATACATATATGATCAAAATTGGCATACACTTTTACTTGACCATCATCCTCCCCTTCAAATAAAATAAAAAATTTATTAACTAATAAAATAAAAAATAAAATTATTAAAAAACAATACAAAAGGAATTTAAAAATTAAAGAAATAAGTATGTGAGAGAAAAAACTTAAATAATTATATTATAAATCAAATATGAGGGAAATTGATTTGTGGAGTACAACAGAATGATGGGAGTGAGAGGGACAGGTTTAACTTTATGCAATTTCTACAAAGGTTTTGTGGACTGTTCATGAAGTGACAAAGTACAAGATTGGTGCAACTTACAATGGGTGGACTCAAGAGTGGACTTAATTGATAAAAACTCCAAAATATGAGCACAAAGATTCACGAATGACAGATGCAACTACGAGGACTTTCAAAAACAATGGTGATAGATGATCCTACCTCCACGTTGATGGAGTAGGAGATGGTGGGTGTAAGGAAGGACACAACCAACAGTGAGATCATGGGTGACCCAGATCAAACACAAATGACCTAGATCGGATGAAGAGATAAATGTGCAATTGAAGGATGGCTATCTGGAAAATGAACCTAAAAACCAAAGCTCTAAGATTACCTCGATCAAAGTAAGCTAGAACATTCAATATATCATTGAAATACCACACACTTATATGCAGATTCTTGGGGTTCTTACACTTAGAGAATACTCTTATTATGTGGATTAATTCTAGATGGATAAAAAAAGGTTAGATTAATCCTAAGATGATCTCAACGGGTTTATTCATAGTCATATTTTCATGCATGAATTCATCTTTGCATGCATGGAGTAACGAGGGTTCCTATTTTTTAACTCAGTTATGATACAACCTTGGTACTCAATGGAGGTAGTTTCCCAAGAAACAGAAACCTTTACCATTGCCTCCATCTAGATTCACCTGTATCCACTTCAGCAATAAATTTTTAAAACAAGAGATGCTAGAAGGAATAGGCAATGTTCTAGGCAAATTTTTTAAAGTGTTAGAAATTACAAAAGCAACTAGATATATATTTGATATAAGGATATGTCTTTACATGGATGTCATAAGAACCCTCTCAAATTCACTCATAATTTCTCATCAAGATGAAGAGTGGCTACAAATAGTAGACCATGAACAAATTCCATTTTAGTGTAATAAATGCCATGAACATGGCCACTTATTCAGGGGTTTCCCTCTGAATACTCCAAGATCCTTGGAGAATCCCAAGGGAGCCAAGATGTGGATGGATTTAGTAAGATTTAGAATAAGAGAAAAACTACTTGTAAATACAACAAACCAGTCAAAAGAGAGGACAATATCTCTAATAATAGTTTTTCTATCTTATCTAATCTAGAGGAGGCCACGATGTTAGGAGAAACTTCTCATACTAAACATCCAAAAGAATCCCAAAATGATAAAGAAATTATGTATACTCATAAAAGATGCAAAACAACTCGAATGGAGGGGTCCTCAGTTCTACACAAAGGTGGAGAAAAGGAGAAAAGGAGACAGACAAAGGTTGGAGGATGACCAACTCCAAGACTTTAAGGAGGAAATTCCCATTTAAAATCATAACGAGGTGGATATCCAAGCTCTCGTGGAGGCTCAATAGGAGCATCACATTAAACAATGTCTAGAAAATCAACTCAAGAAACTTTAAAAAGAAACAACTAAAGGAAAAATTAAGAGATCAAGAGATCTAGAATCCAAAATATACAATGGTAGCTTGGGGTTATAACTAACTGTATCAAGCCCTTAAAGACACTTGGAGGGGAGGAAAAGTAGTGAGGATGAAAACCAACTAAACAAAAACTTAAATAGGTAGGAGTTCTACTTGTAGATTTGGGGATTCGAGAGACTTTTTTATGTCTTTTATTGTATTTCGGCCTTCACTGGCCTGAGATTACTATCAGTGGCCTCTAATGAAAAGGTATTTTTATGTTGATAAATATTCGGGAATTGGATGGATATGGGTGTGGTCAAAGCCTGAGATTACCATCAGTGGCCTCTAATAAAAAGGTATTTTTATATTGATTGCAGATTTTCTGAATATTCTGGAATCGGATGGATATGGGCGTGGTCAAATAATTGACCACACCCATATCTAGAAAATCTGCAATCAACATAAAAATACCCTACAGGCCACTGATGGTTCCCCTTGATACAACCTTTGTCTTTAATGAAAAGTCGTTGGCGGCTAACATCGGTTTTATTGTTAGTCCCTGTAACCGATTCAGCTCCCATGTTAAGCGATTATGCTCCTACTTCATTTGTTGGACCTGATCCAATGACTGCTTCCTCCTCGCCAATGACTGCTTCCTCCTTGCTTAGATTGTAAGAAGAAACTGCGTCTATTATTATATTTCGGTCTGCATTGGAGTCCGCGAGATGTTTACTATTGCTGCAACTTTTGTTTTTATGAATGGCTCTTGGTTGCTAACGCTAGTCTTATTGTTAGCCATGATAATCAATTCTGCGTTAACAATTTCAGTTCCTGCATCATTTGCCGGACCCATACTAATAATTGCGTCTACGTTTGATCTATCATTCGGAAGGTTATTCTCTACGCTTTCTGTGTTATCCATGTTTATGTCATGATCCTTACTGGAGTTCGATACTTTTAAGGCTGAGGTTTCTAATGCCGAGGCTCTATATACACTTGCTATGTGACTGACTTTTACGTTTATTAATCCCAACGGTCAAGTTTTCTGTGTTTTCAACCCTATATCCTTCTCTTTCAGCTTTAAGAGCTTTCGTAACAACGATCCATAAGTCAAATCGGATTATCTGTGCAAGCTCCATATGTTTTCTGAGTGATATGTCCATGGAATAAAATGTGTTGTCACTCAAATGAAATTTATAACATGAATGGGCTAAAATCATGATAAATATTGAAAAACCAATTTTTAATTTAATTTTCATGATTCTCTGAGCATAAAAATACATCTCAATTTTAGAAATTCAATATGTTATTATGCAAACTCTATTTGAAATAACATTGTCTTGAACTGTTTTTTAAAATATTGTTGTTTTAATTTTTTTTGGTTACTATTAACAATATAGTTTTTTTTTAATCTATTTTACCTAATAATTAAGCCTATTTGATAATAGATAATATGATAAATAATTTAATGAATGTGATGAGAATAGTGAAGAGAATGTCCGAGTATTGATAATTTCTCTCTCTTTAATATAATGCATTTAAACAAATATCACCTAATACGTAAAACCATATAATATTGAAAAAGAAATGTGTTATTTTAGAGATGTAAAAAAATTATTAGTGTCATTTATTTTATCATTTTTCTATATCTTTTATTTTACTAAAAATTATTTATAAAATCATTATAAAATGCTTATTTCGATGTTTTTTTTATACATTTTATTCATTGTTGAAGAGGATCTTACTTTTCATGATTCTAAGAAAATACTTTCACAAAAAATAAATAAATAAAATCATCTCAAAATACTTTCCCAAAAGATCTAATGGATCATGTGGAATTTATTCCTAAGAAGGGAGCTTGAGCTTTATCTTCACCTTTAATACTACACAATAAGATGAGGAAAAAAAAATATAAAATGTGTCCTTATTATGGTAAATATAGACCTCTTTAAAGAAAATGTTGTAATAAATATCATGAAGAACAATAAAAAATGACATTAATGTAAAATCTTATTTTATAAATAGAAACTTATTTCGCTTTTGAGCGTTACCATTATAACTAATGACAACAAAATTTTAAAAACATCATAACATATGGCTAAAGATTAACATTTGATTCTCCATTTCATATTTTATTGACAACATTCCTCTTATTATATTTGGATCTTAGAATATCAAACTTATTTCCCTTTGGAGCACTAAAATTATAAGTAATGACAACAGAACTTTGAAAGCATCACAACATATAACTTAAGACTAACATTTTAATCTTTCATTTCATGACTCAACACAAAATGATATTTTTGGTTAATAACGATCCTCATATTATACTTGGATATGAGAATATGTTGATGAAATATTGAGATGTGTTTATTATCTTCCTAAAATCTATACCAATATTTTTTCCATTTATAAAATAATACATTTTAAAATCTTAACTAGCACAATTTTTATTTTTTTTTAATCAGAACTTTCTATTAGCTATAAGAGTAAATATTTATAGGGTTATTACTTAGAAGTATGTTGGTCTCACTCTAATTGGGTTTTTTAATCATTGCCATAAATCCAAAATAAACATTCTAAAAAAGAAAAAGGCTAGCTGACCATAACCATAAGGGAAAGATATGCCAAAAGATTGACAAAATGAAAAAATACCAAAATACATACTCAATCATCAGATTTCATGAATGTCGGTTTATTTGGACCCATTCATGGAAGAGAGGGAGGATGAAACGGGCAGCTGACGTGTTGCTTCAGGAGATCCAACTAGGCCACCCATTGCTCCAACTTGTCTAGGATGCGCATATTCCCGCGCCAAACCACAACCACTCATTCTCGTAATTGACACTAGAAATATTGAAGTTGTGTTAGGTTTCCATTACTGCCTCATGCTCCTCCCATTGATTTTTCTCGTAGGATTTTAGCTATATTTTCACTAACTGCCTCGATGGGTGAGTGTTGGCATAAGAGGAACTATTCTTTTTTCGCTAAGCTGACAAGCACCCTCATTGGGGGGGCCGACGAGCCACCTATTGCAGCATTGCTCGGCCTTGTGTCCTCCCTTTTTTGGTATTGATGTTGAGGTTTGTGATCCACATCTAACCCACTACCACCACCTTCCAGACGAGAACTTTGACATGGATCCATGTGCTTACCACACCTAGACTCCCACCTAGCTCCTTTATCGCTTGCACTCCTCTTATGAGTCACCAGAACAACCACAACCCTCGTTGAATCCTCTAGATTGATGCTCAGCCTCGGAAATGTCAAGAAACTTCCAACAAGCCCAGGGAACTACCTCGCCATACTTTTTCCACGCCAAATTCAAGCCACCCAACATTGGTTCGACCCCTAGAGAGCACACCACAACCATCTGTGACATTCATAGACAAAACCCCACCATACTCTTCTACACCTGTAGGTCTAGGAGCCAAATAGTACCACAGACCCAATGCAACAGGAGGAAATTGAGATGAATTCCTCCTCAATTCCCCTATGTTGCTCCAATCGATGCCATTAGTGCTTCCAATAATGGACCCTACGATAAACCCTGTAAGAAACCACAATTCCTTCAAGTTTCCAAATGAAAGTGGTCAGAAGATTTCCCTCTGAAATTTCACTGGTAAGTAGGGCACCACACAGATAATAGGAAGAAATAAAAGACCCATGGGCTAGAGGCTCCCTGCTACAACCAAATGTCACTCCTGCCAAAATCCAACATATGGCAAGTCGCCTCTTTCCACCTCCAATATTCCTCAGCAAGGCACCATTCTGAGTCACACACCCTGAAATACCATCGCCACAATAACATTACGCTACCCATCAAGCTCTATAAGTTACCCATCTCTCTCATGCCTCCGCATAAATGCAGTCAAGCGTAGATAGATGGTTTCACACGAGTTTTCCTGCACATGCCCTACCACGCATTCCATTTGTCTGTCATTCACATGGTAAGTCTAGGGAGAGGTCATGAACGACCCTCGACATCCTCGGGTTATCCACCCCCATCAGGGTTAACTAACACAATGTTGAATCCATAAAATGGAATCACATTTTTTAGCAAGGGGGAATGTAGAGATGGTCTCCACAAACCTTAAATTGAGGAGAAATATTTTTTGAAAATTCATGATTAAGGGGTAATCTTGATTGAGGTTTCAAGGTCTTGATTGATGACTTGAAATCGTGATCATTTAACTCAAAAATTATCTCCATAAAATATGGGATGAGATATAACTTAATTACCAACTTAATGAGAAGATTATGAAGTCTTTGTTTTCCTAGAGTTAAATGTTTATTTTTATTCTCATTTGAAAACATGGTGTTGTAAATGACACCTTTTGGGGGATTAAAGTTACAAATTTCACGGCGATGGTCTTTAATGTTTCTAATAGAATCGTTAAGATAAATCTTTAAATTAAAATATAGTGATGCTAGTACCATCCCTTTGTCTCTCTCTCTTTCAAGGTTAAAATCACAAATGATTTAAAACTATGGACATAAATTAGTACCATTGCAAGAAAAATATTAAATGAATCCTCAAATCAAAAAGGAGTTTTATAAATGGCACCCTTTTATTGTTTTCAAGCTTAACATTACAACCTATTCAAAACTATGATCTTAACAACTTGTACCATTAAAGCCAGAATCTTAAAATCAACCCTTAAAATGTGTGAGTAATAATGTCATTTTTTTTATTATTTTGGACTTATAATTACAGCCTTTTTTAAACCATTGTATTTATGATCAAAATTGGCATACACTTTATCATCACTCTCCCATTGAAATAAAATTAAAAATTAATTAACTAATAAAACAAAAAATAAAATTATTAAAAAACAATACAAAAGGAATTTAAAAATTAAAGAAAGAAATATGTGTGTGTGAGAAAAAACTTAAATAATGATATTATAAATCAAATATGAGGGAAATTGATTTGTGGAGTACAACATAATGATGGGAGTGAGAGGGATAGGTTTAACTTTCTGCAAATATCTATGAAGGTTTTGTGGATTGTTCATGAAGTGACAAAGTACAAGATTGGTGCAACTTACAATGGGTGGACTCAAGAGTGGACTTAATTGATAAAAACTCCAAAATATGAGCACAAAGATTCACTGATGACAAATGCAACGATGAAGACGTTCAAAAACAATGGCGATAGATGATCCTACCCCCGCCTCAATGGAGTAGGAGATGGAGGGTGTAAGGAAGGACACAACCAAAAGTGAGATCATGGGTGACCCAGATCAAACACAAGTGATCTAGATCAGATGAAGAGATCAATATGCAATTGAAGGATGGCTACCTGGAAAACGAAAATAAAAATAGAAGCTCTGAGATTACCTTTATCAAAGTAAGCTAGAGCATTCAATGTATCATTGAAATACCACACACTTGTATGCATATTCTTGGGGTTCTTAAACTTATAGAATACTCTTATTATCTGGATTAATACTCGATGGACAAAAAAAGGTCAGATTAATCCTAAGATGAGCTCAAAGTGTTTATTCATAGTCATATTTTCATGCATTGATTCATCTTTGCATGCATGGAGAATAGGGAAAATATTATTGAGGAGGGCTCTTATTTTTTACCTCAGCTATGCTACAAATTTGGTACTCAATGGAGATAGTTTCCCAAGAGAAAGAAATCTTTACCTTTGCATCCATCTAGATTCACCTGTATCCACTTCACCAATAAATTTTTAGAATAAGAGATGCTAGAAGGAATAGGCAAAGTTCTAGGAAAAAAATTTAAAAGTGTTAGAAATCACAAAAGCAACTAGATATATGGCTTATATAAGGATATGTGTTTACATGGATGTCATAATAACCCTCCCAAATTAAATCATCATTTCTCATCAAGATGAAGAGTGGCTACAAATAGTAGACCATGAACAAATTCCATTTTAGTGTAATAAATGCCATGAACATGGCCACTTATTCAGGGATTTCCCTCTAATTTCTCTAAGATCCTTAGATAATCCCAAGGGGGGCCAAGATGGGGATGGATTTAAAATATTTAGAATAAGAGAAAAACTACTTGTAAATACAACAAACCAGTCAAAAGAGAGGAAATGATCTCTAATAATACATTTCATATCTTATCTAATCTAGAGGAGGCCAAGATGTTAGGAGAGACTTCTCAGACTAAACATCCAAAAGAGTCTCAAAGGATAAATAAATTATGTATACTCATAAAAGATGCAAAACAACTCGAATGGAGGGGTCCTCAGTTCTACACAAAGGTGGGGAAATGGAGACAGACAAAGGTTGGAGGATGACCAACTCCAAGACTTTAAGGAGGAAATTCCCATTTCAAATCATAATTAGGTGGATGTTCAAGGTCTCATGGAGGCTCAATACGAGAATCACATTAAACAATGTCTAGAAATCAACTCAAGAAACTTTAAAAAGAAACAACTAAAGGAAAAAGTAAGAGATCATGAGATCTAGCTTCCAAAATATACAATGGTAGCTTGGGGTTATAACTAACTGTATCAAGCCCTTAAAGACACTTGAAGGGGAGGAAAAGTAGTGAGGACGAAAACCAACTAAACAAAAACTTAAATAGGTGGGAGTTCTACTCGTAGATTTGGGGAAAATTCTAGACCTCTAGGAGAAGTATTTCTCCCCTAAATCCAAAAAGTAGAAAATGAAGGTCATCTCATGGAATATGTGAAGTATGAATTTTCCCTCCAAAAAAAGGCATTAATAAATTACATTAACTAGGAAAATACAAGCTTGATTCGTATTCAAGATACCAATGCAACACACCAACTATGGCAATGGTGGCTAATAGGGTATGGAAACATTTTGAGTTAGTAGTGATAGGTGCAAAGGGTGGGGTTCGGGGTCTAGGGATACTTTATAACCTCACTCAAATAAAATTAGAATTCCATTCTACATCTCATCTGATGGTAACAACAAGATATGAGATGTTTGATATAGAAGAGCAAGGCTAGATATCCAATGTCTATGGACCTACTATCCCATATTTAAAGTAGGCTATAAGTGATGCTATATAAACCTACATTAACAACTTATGGATTATGGAAAGATATTTCAACATGATATCCTCTTTCTAGGAAAAACATTGAAGAGTTCAAAAGTTGGATGTATAAAATCAGCCTTCAAAACAAGCATAGATTAGTTGCATCTAGTGGATATCCAAATTAATAATGGCCTCTTCACTTGGAATAACAATAGAGGAGGGGAACCATCATATTGTTGTTCATCTAGATTGGTTCCTTATTTAAAAACCATTTTTCCAATGCTTCTAGGCTATTGTGGCCAAGATTCTCCTATTCTCTGGATTTGATCATTGGCTGATTATGCTACTATGGGAAGGTGTTAAAGAACAAAGGTCGAGGTTGTTCTGATTTTTAAAAAAATATGGCTAGAAAAAACAATATTTTCTTCCCAATATTAGGAAGTGGTGGAATGAAGGAGTAGACTTATATAAGACCAAGATGCATTAGATCCAACAAAAAATAAAACATATAGAGGTGAGGATTAAAAAGAATGGAATAAAGAATTTTTGAAGCCAAAGAACAAATGGAATAAGACATGGTAGAAGTGGAATTACGTATAATACATGAGGGTACTTCTAATTTCCTACTACAGAGGGAAGCACAACTCTAAAGAGTGATCCAGCTATGGCAATCACAACAAGAATCCCTCTACAAATAAAAATCAAGGATTTGTTGGCTAAAGGAACGTGAAAAAAACAATAGTTTCTTCCACAATTTCCTTCTTCATTGTAGGAGCTTCAATCAAATATCTTCAAAAACAAACCAAGGGGACAAGGTTGAAAAACATTAAGATGTAGAAAGAGATCTTCTAATGCATCTTAAATAGCTTATATGCAATAACATGAGGTGGATTTCTCTCTGACAACTCGATGTATTATGGTAGAAATTCTATGATTGGTCACTCTAAATCAAAACCTGAGTCTAATGTAGCCAATAATGTTCAAGGAGGAATAGAATGTAATGAAGGATATAGTTGCAGATAAATCTCCATGATTTGATGGTTTCATAACTAACTTTTTCCAATCCTATTGGTTGGCCCATCATTTGGGAGAAAATTTAGGAAGTCGTGGAAAATTCAAGAAAAATAGGAGATTGCTCCAATTTTCAATTCCACTTTCTTAGCCCCAATTCACAACAAACATGACAAATAATTTTATACCTATTTCATTATGCAATGTCATTTAAAAATTATACCTAAGCTTATTTCTATTCAATTAAAACGAAATCTCAAAACCATGATCTTGCCTAAAGAAGGAGGTTTTTGGAAGACCATCAAATCCTTGACGGTAACATTCTAGCTCATGAGGCTATCCATTATTTCAAAACCTTAAACACCCATTGATGTTAATGAATCTATACATGTATAAATATTATGACCATTTAAACTAGTTTCTCCTAAAACAATGCTTCAAGTTTTTAACTTTAGCCAAGAATTGATTACACAGATAAGCATTTTGGCTTCCTCAACCTTTTTCTCTATTATTGTCAATGGATCCCTATCCAAACCATTCAATCTCCCTATAGATATCGAAAAAATTGATCATATCCCCCGTTTCCTCTATATCATTATTGTTGAAGGTCTCAAAAGATTTATCAAAAATGAAATCTAGGAGAGTCAACTCCAAGATCCAATTCGGTTCCCTGACCTAGCTCTATTTTCTCTAACATGCATTTATTTTCTCACCTACAATTCGTGGATGACACTCTTCTTATGGGGAAACCATTAAAATGTCAAGATAAGAAAAGCAATAATGCTTAGGATTTATTCATGAAAGAATTGAGGGAGGAAATTAATAGGGCTCACTCGTAAATTTTATTTTTCAATACCCTTGTTCCTATACAATGATAAATTGTCAAAGTTATTGGATTTTAGCAAGACTTCCTTCACTATAAATATTTTGAGAGCCCCCTTCTTGATAAAGCTCTACAAAATCCTCCCTGGAAGGACCCTCTTACCAAGTTGGATTCTCCCCTATCCAATTGGACCTTTCATTTACAAAGAAATTAAATCAACACCTATATCCTGGCATAAGGTTCATCACCAAAAGGAGAGAGGGAGGTATTAACATCAAATATCTCCTCTCAATGGGTATGGCATTACTGGAAAAATCGTGGTTGAAATGCTTTCAAGCAAAGGAGAACTATGGGCTAAGATATGGAGATACAAATATGTTGAAAGAGTATAGGGGAATTTCCTAGTGAAAATGGATTGGGGTTGTCTAAGATCCCTAATTTGGAATAATGCTTGGGAAATCCATAAACTTTTTCAAAACTGCTATTTTTGGGAGGATGAATGGAAACAAGAACCTATCATAGGAGAAGATAAATCCCTATACTATGTTAAACTTCCTCTAACCAATGTTGGATGGGCACAAATTAATTAGTATTGGAAAAATTCAGATGATATCATATGTTACAAGACCCATAGGTGGAAACCATGTGATTCCTAGCCTATACAATGGTTGGAAAGCTCCAAGGGGGATATGGAGGTTAGGCTCCATTCCAAAATAATCCATGTTAATGGTGAGGAGGATAGTCTGAGGTGGTGTGAAGAGGCAATGGAAATTTCTATGTCAAGGAGGTTTATCGACTATCCGCGAGATGGGGTGAAACAAGAAGCTCAAACTATTTGGAAAAGGTATAGAACATGAAACTCTATTTAAAGGTCTTGGAATTCATGTGGTTGTTTATGAACGAAAAAAATATAACCTAGGATGAAGTTGTATGAACAGGGTTTTCAGTCTAATCTATGTGCCTTTTATGTAGACAGGAATGGGAAACACAAAACATAAACACCTTTTCAATGAGTGTAAGGAAATATGTATTTTATGGGACAAAGGAACCAAACTTTTTAGACAATCATATAGGTTTTGAGATAGTATTTTGGACACCCTCTAGTAGTGGTGAGTATCTTCCAAAATTGTACCATAAACCAATCTTGTAACTCATTCACAAACTTACTTATATGGAATCTTCCAAGTGTCATAAATAACACCATGTCTAGCGCCAAGAGATAAATTTAGTTTGGATTCTGATTTGGCTTCCATTTTTTGCTTCCTGTTTTTCTTCTAATGTGGCTTCCAATTTGGATTCCATTGTTGCTTCTTTTTTTGCTTCCAAAAAATGATTATTGTTTTGCATGCAATTAAATTAATATGTTTTATTTCAATTTAATTAGTTAAATATATCATGTCTCTTAAAAAGCTATATGATTATACATCATATGAATGCGTTTGAAATATTTTATAGGATAACATTTTAAATAATTTTTAGGGAAACAAACATCCATATAAATTAACAACATCATTATACTTATTAAATCTCCATCAAAATAGAATCTGCAACATCCAATATATATAAAATAACAAGATAATTATTGTAACATGATCATCATCTATAACTAAAATAAGTGAGTCAAATATCTATAATTTAAGTGAATTTGACAACATTCATCATGAACAATAAATCAAAACCATCATACATAATAAATATGCTTCCAAATCATCAACCACTTTCAACATATAAAACTTGAAGAGTCAATATTGACAAGATCATCATCATATATAACTAAGACAATTGTAATTCACATATACTAGTAGATAAATAACATGTGGAAATGATCTATGGGATGAGGTAGGAGCGGGAGGGGTTATCTTTTGCCCCAATGGAAAAGTTGATTTATTTATTTATTTATTTATTTTGTGTGGGGTTGGAATTCGCCTCAAACAATAAGGCGAAAGAATTAGGGCTATGGGGATGGATGAAGTTGGAAGTAGTTGAAGGAATCCTCCAATTAAGTGCCTTTGGAGACTCTCGCAATACAATTCAAAAATATATCAAATTGAATCATTGCAAGTACCAAAATACGATACCAACTCTACAAAGAATCCAATTGATCATGGATAAATTTGAAATTTTGTATTTCTGTCTTATCAGGAGAGAGAACAACACTTTGGTGGACTATCGAGCCAACAAAGGCATCAATTTGGTTCAAGGCGAGTTGATGGAGAAGGGAGGAAGAACAAGTATATGTCACATACCATGATTTCTCATAACAAAATGATCTTGAGATGCTTAAGGGTAATTAAGGAGCTAAGGCAAGAGGATATTTTTTTTCTTACTCATCCATAAGAATCTAGTAAATAATACTTTGGTTTTTTTAGAATGTGTCTTGGAATCCATGCTAGTGAAACCCAATAGACAAGGATTGCTTTAATTATAGGTTCAACAAGGACTAGTATATTAAATAATAGTTTGGTTTTATTTAGAATGCATCTTGGAATCCGTGCTATGAAACCCAACCCAATAGACAAGGATTTCTTTACTTATAGATTCAACAAAGACTAATCTGCCTGCCAAAGAAAATCATTGTAAAGTCTATTGTGAGAACCACATGGTTGACTCTCAGGGTTAGATAAGTGAGCACCAGATCTGAACTTTAGATGAGCGAACACTAGATCTGAAAGACAAGAGCCTGCCATGGAATTTCCAACACACTTTAAATGTTATTAAATCTTATCAAGAAAATCAAACATTAGAAAATTTATTTACGATTGTGATAAAGGAAGAAAGAAAAACATGTATTGAAACACAAACAAGGGTTCCTGGTTGGGGGCCAAGAGACATAGCCTGATATAATAGGCCCTTCCATAATTTAAGGAATTACGGGGCTAGCCAGTCGTCCCGTTCCACACAGCAACAAGTATTTCCATGGTCCCACTCTAAAGTTCTAGTTCCAAGGCTAGACCCCAGACCTCACAAGAAGCATTTCGAAAGCTTATTTAGAACCCAGATGTCAGCAACCGACCCACCAATTCTGGTTTATTGAGATCGACATCGAGATCCTATGGAGACAGATGCAAGAGAACTATGAGATTGAAATTACTCTAAAAAGGAAAATAAAAAAAAATACTACCATTCGTGTGAATATGATACCACTAGATTCACATTTGTTTCATAGGTGTCCTCATATTGTATCCACGAGATTGCTCCAAATTCACAAGGTTTTTGACTACTTTTCATAGACTACATTTGTACAATAATGCACAGTAAATTTCTATCCACCGACAATAAATTGCCTATGCGAGAGACGTGCTAACCACTGCGATGATAGTAAGTGAAGAATAATAATAAAAATGACAATATACTAGCAATATATCCCATACTAATAACAAAAAACAGAGAAAATATTGTATAGGTTGAAACTGCAAGCAGATTTAGCATATGACATGGCATTATAAGCGCCATGTGGCTAGATATGTGTTGCATGGCCACAGATCATCCCTCGAATACCCGTTGGATGGGTGCAACGTGGCCACAAGTGGGCCATCCAAATACACATTGTATGAAGGCTACATAGCAGCCCCTAGGATATGTGAGTTGATGATGACCACGTAGTGACCTCCCCATGGATTTGACCATTGGATATGTGAGTTGATGATGGCCACGTAGTGACCTCCCCATGGATTTGACCATTGGATGAGTGACACATGGTAGCTTGTCATTTGTTCACCATATCTCACCATTGGATGAGCGCCACATTGCAGTGAATCTAGTTGTTTGATGGCCACCACATGGTAAGGAAACAACCACGTAGTGACCTACCCATGGATTTGGCCCTTTCATGCAATGAATCTAGTTGTTTGATGGCCACCACATGGTAAGGAACAACCACGTAGTGACCTACCCATGGATTAGTGAATCTAGTTGTTTGATGGCCACCACATGGTAAGGAAACAACCACGTAGTGACCTACCCATGGATTAGTGAATCTAGTTTTATGGCCACCACATGGTAAGGAAACAACCACGTAGTGACCTACCCATGGATTTGGCCATTTCATGTAATGAATCTAGTTGTTTAATGGCCACCACATGGTAAGGAAACAACCACATAGTGACCTACCCATGGATTTGGCCATTTCATGACCACTACATGGCAAGGAAACAACCACGTAATGACCACCCCATGAATTTGGACATTGGATGAATGACACATGTGGCCATTTCATGACCACTACATGGCAAGGAAACAACCATGTAGTGACCACCCCATGAATTTGGACATTGGATGAACGACATATGGCACCATGTCTTTTGTCCACCACATCTCACCATTGGATGAGTGCCACATTTCAGTGAATCTAGTTGTTTGATGAACAACATCTCTGGACATTGGATGAACGACACATGGCACCCTGTCTTTCATCCACCACATCTCACCATTGGATGAGTGCCACATTTCAATGAATCTAGTTGTTTGATGAACAACATCTCACCATTGGATGAGCGCCACATTGCAGTGAATCTAGTTGTTTGATGGCCAACACATGGTAAGGCAACAACCACGTAGTGACCTACCCATGGATTTGGCCATTTCATGACCACTACATGGCAAGGAAACAACCATGTAGTGACCACCCCATGAATTTGGACATTGGATGAATGACATATGGCACCCTGTCTTTCGTCCACCACATCTCACCATTGGATGAGTGCCACATTTCAATGAATCTAGTTGTTTGATGACCACCACATAGAAAGGAAGCTGGCTCAGTTGATGAGTGTGACATGGAAGAAGACCTAGTCATTTGATGTGCACCATGTCGCGGGGGATCGTATTGCTTGATAAATGCCATGTGGTAAGAGAACTGGTCATTTGATAAGGGTTGATTGTTTGATGAGTGCTATATGGCAAGAGAACTATTCTTTTGATGAGGGCCACATGGCAATGAATATGGTCATTAAATGAGAGCAACGTGGCAACATAGATGGTCGTTGGATGAGCGCCTCATGGCATTGGAGATAGTTGTTGGATGAGCGCCTCATGGCATTGGAGGCGGTTGTTGGATGAGCACCACGACACATATGAGATTACGGTTTGATAACTGCCACGTGGGATCAAATCCCATTGTTCGATCACCACCACATGTAATTAGCACCAATAGTTCGATGAGCACCATATGGTAGAAAATATGGTCATTTGTGAGCTCCATATGGCAAGGGATTTGGCCATTCAATGAGCAACACATGGTCGTTGGATGAATGCCACATGGAAAATGATCTAGTGGTTTGATTAGTGCCATGTGGCAGAGGACATGGTCGTTGGATGAGCGCCACAGGGTAGAAAACTGGCCATTGGATGAATGCCACACGACAGTCGATCTAGCCATTTGATGAGTGCCATATGGTAGAGGATCAGGGCATTAAATGTGCACCATGTGCCATAGGATCTATTTTTTGGATGAGCACCATGTGGTAGTATATCTTGTCATTCCTTGTGGTAGTGGATCTAGTTGTTCGATGGGCACCATGTGGAAGTTATTGTGGTCATTTGATGTGCGCCTTGTGGTAGTGGATTTGGTTGTTTGATGGGCACCATGTGGCAGTGATTATGGTCATTCGATGGGCACCATGTGGAGGTGGATCTAGCCATTCGATGGGAACCAAGTGGAGATGGATATGGTCATTGCATG